>JANTFA010161772.1:0-10300 GCA_026413405.1 Phytosciara flavipes
TCCGAACGCTAGCGAGGTTGTTTAATTTTTGTTTGAATTATATTCGAGCGCCATAGGGCTATTCAAGAATGAAGAACACCCTTTTAGGGGATCTCTAATGCGAGGCACCTCAGAGGCATGGGGTGAGGGGGTGAAAAAATATCTCGCGGCCGAAAGCCAACCGTTTTCTGCATAAAAATTATTTTAATTCCACGCCCTTCTCTTGCCCCATGATCATTGTGGCAGTCATCTCAATTCGCTAGAGGAGACGATGCTAACTTACAGGAGAGTTTATCTCACCGGAAAATTTATCAGCAGAACGAATATACATAAAACAAAATGTCACTGAACTCTGAATTGATAATTTTTTTAAGTTATTTTCACAAGTAAATAAACATTAATGAGTCTATTGTAATTCGAGCCACATAGAAATATTGCTTGGTAAGTTTTTAACAGAGCTGAGAGTACGCTGGTTTCTGGCTGGTTTTTTCCTAATTGGTAAGTGCAAGAATCTGAATTGTAAAAATTTACAAAAAAGTTTAGCTTCCTAGCACCGCAGGCAACATTTTTCCAGCTAAGATTTGCATGAACGTAATAAATTACTCTATGAAAACGGTTATGTTTTTGTAAGGAATAGACAAGCGGTACGCTCGTGCCAGGTTAGGTCCCCCTGATTGTAGGCGCTCTCGTCGAAGCTTTCAATTTTTAGTGAAATAAATTTTTAATATTCATCGCCAGCGCTTTCGAGCTCGATGATATTGTATCTTTATCCTGTGAACAATTTTATATTTTTTGGCTAGGTCGCAAAATGACGAAGCCGCCTCGATTAAGTGCGATGGATCGTCGAGTTGGAAACAGTGAGAAATTGATAGGCTCCAAGAGACTCCAAGAAATTGAATCAACATTACGTCAAAATAACTTTGATAGTGAATTGGCTAAACAAAATCTACTGTCGAACAACATTACCGTGATGGGCATCTCGTATGACGCCAAAAAAGATTTATCATCACTGTTGATGCGGCTATTTGCCCTGATCAAATGCGAATTTACGAGAGCAGATTTCTTTGGCTGCTACCGGATCAAACGAGCAAATGTACATATATACCAACATGTTCGTCGCCAATTTGAACGATTTCAATACGAAGCAGAAGGTGCTGAAGGCGAAGACATGTGTATCTTTAAGGTTGAGTGACGTTGTTGGTGCTAGCGTAGAAGGAGCGGATCCGTTTATTTTCATCAATAGTCAAGTGACATCGTTTTTCAGTAGACTGATGTCTGAAGGTCGAAAAGCTGTGAAAGAAAGAAAACTCCATTCCGCTTGGCTCAACAGGTACGGTTGTCAACTGCGACTAGTAGCCGATGGTCCTGAAAAGAGCTTTAAGAGCTTGAAGTTTCTGCGCCACACTCTGAGAGACAATCCAAGAGGAGCAGGTCAGATGACGGTGATCTCTTGCCTCGTCAACCAACACGCAGGCTCAGAAATTGGTTGATTCTTATGTACGAATCAGCAGCAGTGAAAGAAATTTTTTTTGTGAATTCTTGTGAGACATTGATTGATTGGTTAGTTGTTTTTTATTCACGCTTTATTCATTCACTTGAAAAATCTTGCCTGCGGCGCTAGCATCAATTCAAGTCGAGAGAAATAATTTCATCTCAAACATCATTTAAATCTCACACGAGTTTCATCTAATCATCAATATTCAGCATCCTCTTCCACGCTGCTCTTGGTGCTCCAATAGTAATCTCCATTTTGACCTTTTCTCGAAGCAATCTTTTACTTTTGAGATACGGTCGAAGCGTTGCATAGTAGAATATTTCAATGATTGAAATAATACTGAACCCCATGAAAAGGTTCAAAAGGCCTCCAGTTCCTGAAATGGTTGGAATTGGAATGAAACAATTTATGATCTTAGTGATCGACGGAATGAAAACTTTCGTAGCATTTCTTGAAAAAAGGTTGAGTGTAGTGCGCTGTGTATTTTCGCAGTCAACGTGCGGCCTCGAGTGAGGACAGTCTACAGATCTAAAGCTTAGAGACAATCTATGACTCGACTGCACAATATCAATAGCAAATAAAACCCAATTGCTTTTGTCAGAAAGTCGTTTGATCGATCCCACATGAGAACACCTTACCTGCTGTAAATGAATTTTTATTTAATTGCAATCACAATCAGACTGATATGCATTGATGCTTACACAGAAAATCGGTGAATCCAACAAATTGACTCTTCATGTTCTTTCGTGTGATGGAATCATCAAAAAATATGTCGACCATTGCCATATTTTTCCTAAATTATTAACAGAGAGATTTTAATTGAAAATCATGTGCGTTTTAACTCTACAGGAGAAGACAAACATCCTCAGTTAAAGCCTCTCTTCACTATACAATTTACCTACCAGCACGCTAATTGAAATATTTCACAACGTCCGTCCGCAACAAGAAAAAAAGTTACCTCAAATAACTGGAATCATACTTCAGTAGCGTTGGCTCCTTTTTGTATCCATTCACATTAAATCTACTCATCGACATTTCCGAATAGAACATCATCGAAAAACATCCTGGCAGACAATAATTACAGGAAAAAGTTGTATCGTACGGCGACTCAATAGCAAATCTAATTTTCTTGTAGCATGGTCTGTCCTGTTGGCTGCAGATCGGCGTATTTACGTTCAATCTTGGCATAAAATGCAACACGCAACCACATTGTGCTTCTATAATTCGTGACTTACATTCCAACTCGCAGTTTTTCTTAGAATACGATCTATAATCGAAAGTTTAGAAAGTTATTTATTGCATCATCACAAACCCCACTAATTTATACCGGAAATATGTCAGATTTGCATCACTAGTGAACATGCACTGTCTCCTATATTTTGCAATAGACCGTATCAGAACTGATGCAGATGGTATTTGTGGGTTAACAGCTAATCGCGTGTGAAAGCCGATTTTAATTAACGTGCCAAAGTTTGCTATCAATGGGGTTTCCATGGGATTGTGGAGTAGAATCTAATTTTTGGAGAGTTAGTCAAAGCTGGGATCGCAATCACTCCGTTCAGCTTGCCATTTTCAAAATTGGCATGTGCAGAGTGAGAATTGTCTCTTTGCGCACGCGCATTATTAAAACGGAGACGTGATCTTAAAAAGAGTGACTGCGATTCAAGCTTATATGAAAAATGTTTTTTTTTGAAATAGCGAGACCCTACTAGTCATTGGCGCTAACAGACCGATTAGCCAATAATTCTCTCTGCCACATCGCGTGTCGCCTACCTTGAATCCTGCGCTGTTTGTCGATGAGCAATAATAATCATCGAAATTGGAATTCAGAATCACTGTCAATCCTAATGCACTTCCCGGAGCTAATAAATGATTTGCAAACATTTATTTGACACCATTTTGGTTAAAGACAGTCTACGCAGTCTAGACAGTCGGCGTTTAGATAAGACATTTAAGCTTCAACAAGTTCTTACGTGACCCTCGGGCACACCGTCAAAATCAGTCCAGTTTTGTGTATGACAGATTCCATGCTCCATGGGCTGTCCACGTTGCTTCGAAGAATTTCGCAAAATTCATTGGAGTTTCGCACAACCAAACTATTACGATGGACTTTTATTTATGAATTTCTCTTCAGTAACATCTACCATACATGTCAATATTAAGGTTATATACTTGACTAAGGATAAAAAATTGAAAAGTCCAATTTTCGTGTGAAATTGGTTGATCCTAGATGAATCCAATGTCAATAATAACACGGAAGCGTGACTTTTCCTTTTTATTCCCGAGCTATGTAGCCTACCTTTCATTCTTAGATCGTCGAAAGTTGGTGGAATTTGTTGGAAAAAGCGACTTTCGACCTGCAAACACGGGACTGTGGTCCCACTTTTTTCAAAAAGGAATTTTGTAGAAAGAAATAAGCGAGAATGTCTTACTTAAACGCCTAAAGGTATATAGTCTAAATTTATTAGGATGAGTATCTACCTAAGGCGACCCGAGGATACGTGGTTCTGTTCAGCAATTGCGTTCCGTATCCAACTTCTGGATTCCAGTCTACTGGCTGATATTCAATAGTTTCGTAAGAATCGAAATCATCTTCTTCTCTAAATAATACGTAAGTATGACTTTTAATATGACCTGAGATTTGCCAGTTCTGTAATCAACGCACCATGCAGTCACGTGTCTCGATTTCAGACACCACAATCGAAGAGTGTGTGACGATTCGACTTAGAGTTATGGAAAAGTTAGAACTTTTCATTCAAATAATAAATAAGAGATACTTGTCATCATCAGTGTCGAGCTTATTGCAAATGTATAGTGCGTTGGTGATATGCATAATGCGTTAGAGAATTCTCACCGATACTTTTGCTGGTTGAACTTCGGGTGTATACGATTGAATGTGCAGCATAGTCCATCATCAGTCATGGTGGTTTCAAATACTTTAGAGCACTTCACCAAACTACCTCCAAATTTGCACATGACCAACATTTCTTCGCATGGTTGAGACGCCTTTAATAAAATTCCTCGACATTATTCATTATCATTAGGTTGTGATATGGTGCACTATGGTTCGCTCTTCCTTGAGTGATTAGAACACAACGGCAGGAAAAACTTTACTAGAGAGAATGCGCTTTTAAATGAAAATGGAACTGCGGGTCAAGTTCATCCCTTCTTCAATCCTCAACATCGATACTACTTTGGTGTCGTCTTAAAAGTCTTAATGAGTAGAGAGATTTTACATCTGTAATACTTTGTAAGTTAAGCTCTCGAATGAGCGGCCGAACATAATTATGACGTCACGCTATTTCATTGCGTTTTTGACCTTTTCTTTGTCACGCAAAAAGGGACAAAATAGATCCAAATTCGCTAGCACCGTAACGTTGCCTCAAATCTCCTCTCCACCCCTCCTTCAAGGGTATGACAAATTTGAGGCCCAGCCGAAGAAAATGGATAGAAATTTACTATTCAAAACATTCCTAAGCAATTAACGTACCAGACCAATGAAAATAAACACTAAAATTCAGCTGCAACGTCGACGGCTTGGATGACAGTAATGACACTCTTACATCATCACAAGCAGGTAAAATACGAACGACGAACTTATATTAGAAGTATGTACGGAATACTTACCCGTAAAACGAACTGCCTGTATTGCGCCCAAATCGACGTGAAATTATGAAGTCCTATTTCATGGTCTCTCATGCAAAGCGTTTTCAATTGAAAATCTTCAACAGTTCCGAGTTCGACATCTATAGCAATCCGTTTCATAGCTAGATTCATGTTACATATTGTCGTTGCAGGAAATGGTATTTGTTTAATAGATGTCGTCAGTGCATCAACAGATACAATTACTGGTGTCGCTGTCCATTTAATCCACATAATAGAGATAAAGTAAGTAGAAGCTACCGATACCAGTAGAAAAGCAAAAACGAAAAATATTCTGCAAGAACAATAAACTGATGAATATGAAGAGAATTGAACGCTTCGAACTTCGAACAGACACACACCTTTCGCTCATCGAAAGACTTGTGTCACCGACATATTTGAGACCATTAATATTTGAGTTTGCCAAATACTCTTGAAAATTTCTTTGAAATGAATTCGATTTACTTTCAATGGGTTTTTGCGGTTTTTGCAAACGCACCCTCTTTATAGCACTCACATCCATTTTTTGTTCTTCTTCTTTCCGCTTAACCAAGAACTTAGTCAGAAGCACCGAATCCAACTGATATAATTCCTTTGAAAGAAATCGAAGGAAATGGAAAGTCTTATTTCATAATTACATGTTCCTATTAATGATAAGTTCGCGTGGCATTCTGTGACCATTTAATCAATCTCATACTATGTGTTATTGCTTAATGGGCCGTCCAGGCATGGAAATACCTATAATTAAAGAGGTAAAAGTTTTCGTTCATTTCGATAGTTCTTGACTTTAATCACGGTCTAT
Source organism: Phytosciara flavipes (assembly GCA_026413405.1). Taxonomy (NCBI): domain Eukaryota; kingdom Metazoa; phylum Arthropoda; class Insecta; order Diptera; family Sciaridae; genus Phytosciara; species Phytosciara flavipes. The sequence goes on from JANTFA010161772.1 coordinate 5,919, forward strand.
ATAAGGTTTGGCTAATTTTTAACTTAATTATTACGACGAAGTTCAACGCTGAAAAACCAGGTAATTACAGTGCAATATTACTTACAAATGGGAAAAATGATGGAAACTGTACTTTTTGTGTGAAATTCACCGATCGAGCGAACCGATGTCATTAAACACCCATCGAGGACTATCCATAAGTCCATTTTACAGATATTCAGACCTCCTCCCCTTCCTTTTATAACACGCAAGCCACACTTTCATCGTACCTTACCCTATACCCCCTTCATAGTGGGCGGGGAGTTGCGGGAATTGTGCAATTTCTGTAAAAATGTCAAATAGATTTGCAATCTTCAAATAGTACAATAGAAATTGGTTGCCTAATGTTATTTATTTTGCAGCACCTTGTTATTGGGTTAGGTTTAAAAAATTAAAACGTGCAGATACTGAAGCAAAGGAGAAATTACAGTCTTTACAGAAATTGTTCCCAACTTTTTTGCTGCTTATTTCGACTAAGCTGACAATGACAAAACTCATCGGTGCAAAGAATTCAAGGTTTTTCTTGTCTTTGGGAGGCAAACTACTTTCGTTTTATGTTGTGACGTTTAATGTTGCGAATTTGCAGCATGTGACAGTAAGAAAATATTTTGACATGTGTGAATCACATCTGTGAAAAAATGTGAAACACCCAATAACAAGGTGCTGCAAAATAAATAAAATTAGGCAACCAATTTCTATTGTATACATACTACTTGAAGATTGCAAATCTATTTGACATTTTTACAGAAACTGCACAATTCCCGCAACTCCCGGTACTTATGGATCCATCATTTCTTCCAGAGAAGTGTTTTACTCCAAAACCTGAGGCAAAGTTTCTTCCCCTTGAAGTGTTAGGTATTTGATGTACTCGAATACCGTAAAGCCCATTAAAGAATAATTTACTCACTTATTTGTTGACTGTATGGACATGAGGGATCGTTCTAAAATAAATGCAAAAATAAAACTACTCATTGTTGACTGTCGGTTTACGAGGTGTATTCTTGTCAAAATTTATCAACATTTCAAACTGCAGTGTGTTGTTTGACGATATCTCTGATTTTTCTTTTCAAAAATGTCTTTCATCCAATTTGAAAGCGGTAGAGAGAAAGACAGGATGAGGGAGGAGCTACGTGAAGCTAGAAACAGTTTATTGAAACAGGTAGGTACATCCAGCAGTTTGTTGTTGTTATTTATGTTGTTAAAAAACCATTTTTACGTTAGGCTGAAGAAAGATCCAAACTCCGAGACGAACGTAAAGTGCAGAAAATGTTGCGAGGAGACGATCAGTGGATGTTACCTTCCGTATCAAAAAAAATCGAAGCAAATGAGAAACTGCTCAAGAAATCATCCAAAAAGAAGAAAAAGACAAGAAAATCGTCCAGCACATCCTCCTCAGAGGAAGAAATAAAAAAGAGCAAACGGAAGAAGCGTTTTTCGTCTGAATCATCATCCGAGTCATCACAAAGCGAAGACGAGTGGATCGAAAAGAAATCGTCACCCGATCAGAAGCCATTGCAAAGAGAAGACTGGCTATCAGGAATGTCGATGTCAACGTTTACCAACAAAGAGAAAGAAACAAAAAAAGTCGAACAGAATGTCGCATCGTATGATCCGAAAACAAGTGCCAGAGAATTGAATCCGTTCTGGAAGGATGGCGGAAACGGAATGCCCACATTTCAGAAGCCGAAAAGTGATTCTGACGATGACGATAGAAGCCGTAAAGTCGTTGATCGTAGAAGAGACACCAATCATCGCAGCAGTGGATGGCGAAAACGAAGAGACGATCCTAGCTCATCCCATAGACGTTCAAACTCGAGAGAAAGGATGAGGAAGCGTTCGAGTTCCAGAGAAAGGCCAAGGAAGCGTTCAAGTTCCAGAGACAGATCGGAAAAGCGACGTCGATCTACAGATAGAATCAGGAAACGCTCAACTTCAGTTGATAAATCCAGAAGACGTTCTAATTCGAGAGATAGGTCTAAAGAAAAAGACGCGAGAAGACTTAGAAGATCGAGATCACAAACACCAGAGAATCACGGTGTACGTAAACCAAAATCGGATGACAAACTTTACGCTGCAGAATCGAAAAACGAAACGACTGACGACCACAACGAAACAAAAACAAGTCGAATCGACTTTCTTACCGATCAGCAAATGAATGAACTGGGCGCCAAGATTCTGAAAGCCGAAATTCTCGGCAATGATGAGCTAGCGAAAAATCTGAAGGAGAAATTGGAAAAGGCTAGAGAATACCGCAATGCGAATAAGGGTGAAATTTTACAAAAAGTCAAGGCGTCAAAGACAGAAAACGCAGAACCAGAAGAACATATTATGCTCACCAAAACGAATAGCCAGGGCGTTTCGAAGCCTTTATCGCGTCAAACGAAAGAGAGTGACCTGTGGGGCGGTAGGGCTGGCAGAAAGAAGAACAAAAAAGCTGAGACACACGTTGGAGGTGAACGGGTTAGATACTTTGCTGACGATGACAGATATGATATCAAACAAATGGTAAGTTGGGTGTGTCCAAGTATACAGACAAACGTTTCGTATAGATGCGGGTACGATATTCACGTGTTCGATTCTATTTTTAGTTCGAGAATGAAAAGTTCACTACTTCTGCCGACCAAGACGAGCAATTCGCCAACATTGCTGGCAAAAGTAAGAATCCCAATGACGACCTTGAAGATATCTTCGCTGACAAAGTTCGGAAGGACCTGTCACAATCAGAAATTGATGATCTGGACAAACAGAAGGCCATTCGTCGACATGAGGAACTAAGGAAAACATTGGACTCATGTGACAAGTGCTTTGAATCGCCAAAAATGGAGAAGCAATTGATCGTTTCGATGGGCGATCAAGTCTATCTCAGTCTACCTTGGCACGAAGGATTACAAACTGGCCACTGTATGATTGTGCCGATGCAACATGTATCATGCTCAACGCATCTAGACGAAGACGTGTGGAACGAAGTGCAGCAATACCGGAAAGCAATCACTCGAATGTTTCAATCACGAAAACAAGATGTCATCTTCTTCGAAACAGTTCGATACTTACATAAACATCCGCACATGGTGATCCATTGTGTTCCGAATAGGGATTTTGAATTGGCTCCATTCTATTTCAAAAAGGCCATTCAAGAATCCGAACGAGAATGGTCAACGAACAAGCAGCTCATTCAATTGAAAGATAAAGATATTCGTCGATCGGTGCCGAAAGGACTGCCATATTTTTGGGTGCACTTCGGTATGGACCAAGGATTGGCTCACGTCATCGAGGAACAGGATAGGTTTCCCAGTAATTTTGCGCAGGTATAATTTTTGTCTTCGATCGGTTGGATTGGGTGTATTGATTTGGGGATCATTTGTTTCAGGAAACAATTGGCGGACTTTTGAACTTGGACGCGAGACTGTGGCGTCGACCTAGAAAGGAAACGAATCCCATACCTAAAGTTAAACAGTTTGCTGATTGGTGGAAACCATTTGACATCAATAAGAACTAGACAGTCTATCGATTGGGCATAAGAAGGCAATGAGTGCCTTCCAGTTCTTTTCGACACAATTGAATACACTGACTTGTTGAGTCGAAAAAACAGAAACTTGAAATTTATTTAAAATTGAGCTAAACATCATAAATTACATCTAAGATATTGTCTACACAGGAACGCGCAAATTCATTTGAAATAGGATACGGACTAGACTATGCGCTTGCAGAGAGATGACAATGCGATTTCCTAGCCACAAAACCATCTCTCTGGCTGCTTGAATCACTTACATTTTACACTACACAACATACTTTCTGTATGTTTTGTCCATTAAAACATCAACTCCATGATCAATTGGACGAATTATCAACGGAATGGATGATAGTCCGATAATGGTTGCACCCCATTTTCTCGGTATGCCTTTCAGCTTGGACATTTTTATCAATTTGCCACATCCGTACGTTATTCGATTTATTATGAAACCGGGAATAGCAACCGATGCAAGCATTTGCCATAGAAAAACATCACCAGCCATTTTTGCTGCAGGCTTCATACCACCACCCAAAATTTCTGGTTTCTGAAAGTGATGAATTGATTGGTGTGATCACTCCAATGAATTACTATTTCCGTTTTCCCCAAATTCACACTCACTTTGTATATCTGTCGACTTTTGTCGCCACATTCGGCCAAAACATACATAACAGCCACGGCATAGCTCAAATGTACAAACACTTTCGATACCACTGGTCTGAATGATTCTCCAACTTCATTGGCATATCCGCAGTAGCGCAGTACAGAATCTCTGTAGATGTCCAATTCTTTTATGTTATTAGCATTCGGTTCCATTATGTTTATTGCTTAATGTTACATAAGCCAATTGATGGTA
>JANTFA010161783.1:0-10298 GCA_026413405.1 Phytosciara flavipes
AAGATACAAAATTACGGGTGTGCGCAGCTGAAGCATACCTATACAGAGGTATATAATTATGTTTAACAAGATTACCAGTGCCTGTGCTATTTTTGACACCCAACATAACATTATTTAATTAAAAAATTAGCAGATCATCACAAAATGATATATTTACGGCAGAAATTATAAATTTTTTTTCTCCCATTTATAAGATGGACTCGAAAGGTGACCGACTTTGCAAGAGTCTTGAAATGTATTGCGCAAAAATATTTAAGATTAAAAAAAAATTTAAAATAATTTTATGTCTAAAGAAGGCGAGGTAAATGAATTTTATCTACTGTGATGAAGAAAAACTGAACAAATTGTGGTACTGGTATGACCTAGTCTATTTGAGAGAGTGAGCTAAATTCTACAGATCCATAAATATACCTCGAATGTATTCAAAAACAAACACAAATGCAGTACAGATTGAACGTCAGTACCCCGAGAGTATAAACGTCAGTTACCCTGAGAGTATAAACGTCAGCATCCCGACTCTCTGAAAGAGACTAGTCTATAGAATTGATATGTGGCTTAACGGTAGCCGAAATTTTGAAAACTTTCGGAATCAAGTGCAGTTACCCCACACAAAATATTGTTTTGAGTCAAGACCGGAATAAAATTCGAGATACTCTTTTTATCGTCATGTTGCAACTATTTCCATTGACCCCATCAACTCACATGACCTGATCCCCACAAAACTATTTTTTTCTGTGAAACCACCCTTCAAATGAAGTCGGAAAAAATGAAATTGTACCAACGGTTACAGTTAGGCAATTTGGTTCAGTAAACGTATTGAAAAGAGTGTTTTGCGCACTTATACTGAAAATAGCTATTTTATCCAATGATTGAACGAATATTCACGAGCGTATGTCTGAGTGTAGGGGGGTGTATGGAGGATCTTGAAATAAATTTTTTCTAAATTTTCTTAGGCCGAATTGGAATTACGTTGGGATTACAGCGAGAACTGGTATTTTTAATAACATTTTTTGATGGTGGTGTTTTTGAGGAGAATGTAAAAATTTGCGTTTTTTATAACTCAATTAATATGGCAAACACTACACCATTTATAACGATTGTGTTGTTATGCGCGGTTCTGTGTAAATATCATTTTTATTGGCCCATAAAATTCATTATTATTATGATTCGTTTTTGTTATGTTTGTCTGTTGATTCGTCTTTTATTCATTCGATCGATTCGTTCGAAACTAATGACGAACATTATTATATTCTATAAGCCGAAATTAAATAAACAAACAAACAAAAAAGACACACTCAGAGATCAGATATATTAAATATCGTCATCAGAGCGAATTAATATTTTATTCCCATTTCGCACTTCGCATCCAAATACTAATATTGAACGATAAATAAGGTTTAATTAATTCGCATAAATTTTATTCGCTACTCAATTTGTGAGACATTATTTTTGCACCCACTGACTGCTGTTTATTACATAAATATTAACAAGACACATTATGGAGGAACAAGCGTACGGTAACCGAAAAAATTCCCAACTTCTTTTTTGTTTCAATTCGGAAATTAATCAGAGGATTTTAATTCTTCATCCGAGGCGACCTTTGAAAAAGCAGACCAATGTATCGTGATTTTCTTCGCGCTTTTATGGAAGTGAAAAAAAATTGTTTTCGAGTCAGTGTGAATTGTTTTTTTTAGCAAAAAACTGATCATAATAAATTGATATGTGGTTCGGTGTGTGGCTAATAAAAATAATAATTAAAAAAAACCCATAGCCGATCGGAGCTTCGCAGACTCAAATTCAATATAGTAAACAAGAGCATCTGCACCGCTTGCTCTATCTTTTTCTATATATTTGAGACAATTTCTACTCATCCCGTACAATCCGGTGCGCAAAAGAAAACGCAAAAAGGATCATAACCACCAGTGGCACCTTAAGCTTTTGAGCGCTTTGGGCAATTTATCTTAGGCTGGACGCCGAATTTAAGCTCAGACGCCAAATTTATTTGAGCGTGAAAGAGCAATTGCACTTTCTGTGCATATGGAAATGGCGGCAATGCGTACCAAACCTTTTCTGACACTTTGTGATTTCATATTAATTCAAAAGTATTCAATCTTATGAGAGAGCTGGATGGTCCCGTGATTGAAGCTAAGTGATGGTGCTTAGAACTTTTAACATATTGTTGGCGACGTTGAATCTGGTGTGCTTCGTGAAATGTTCTGACCACACTCGTTACGCGGAGTCCAAGTTTCCTCATATTTCACGTATGCTATACAAAAAACCACATAAATGAGTAACTGGAACGAGATTCTTTTGATATTTCAATGGAGCAACCAATGCAGATGCTCCATCGAAAGATCATAAATTCAAACTATGATCCAATACACAAATCCTGATCTTTTGAAAAATGTCTTCGAGTGTTAAGAAGTTAATTTGATAAACATGATCGGAATAGGTAGGTACCTGTACGTATTCTCTGTCTGGCTAAATTTAACATTTGACATTTCTATTGATTGGGAATCCGGAATGAAATGAAGCAACAACAACAACAACAAATTGTGCAGAATTCTAGTTCGTGGCACATTTTCGGTTTTGTTTTACCTTTCGTTTTCTTGTTTAACTCTTCATTTTTTGCCTAATAATTTGGATTAAAATCTATTCCAACCCGTAACGAACGAATGAGATATACTCAAGAAGAAAAAACTCGATTCTTTATTGACTTAGAGAACGAAGTTTTATAATGGTGAAATAAAATTAGATTAAATGTCAAAGTTGTGTAGTTATCGACTCATTTCCAGTTGTTTGCTAGCTAAATGTCACAAATATCACTGCTTTTGGGTATAGTAATATCTAGGCATGTTACAACGGAGATTACATTCGCGCTATTTCTTTCGTTGTTGTTGTTGTGGTGGTGGTGGTTCGTAGTGACGGTGTGATGATTTTTATGAAAAGAGTTTTTGATGACCTTTTCGGCAAGAATTCAATTTTTGGTATAACAAAATTTTCAAAATGAGAAGAGAAAAAAACGTTGTTTCAAGGATGGATTCTATTTTATATGGAATTGTAAACACTTTGTATGCCCGGCGAGCGATACTATATTCATTTTGTGTATGAATATTATAACCCAGAGTGAATAATATGGATATTAAAATACACAATTCGAATTGTAAGAATTGTTTCTCTCTGTATCACAGATGGATGTGTTTTTATTGAGCATGCAACCTTTTCGTTTAAAATATAATTTATGAACTATGTCAGGTGAAGTCGGTTTTTATCCGGCGTGTACACAAGAAAAGACAAAGTGAATTCATTTAACTCCAACCGATTGTTCAAGGATATTAAACACAGAAAATTGTTTTTTTTTTTTTTGAAAACAAGACTATGAACACACATTCTCTCTGTGTCGTCATTCAATAGGAATTTATGCAACAAGTTGCGAAAAGTGGTTCTTTTTGTCATTAGTTGTGATGTTATCAAACGAGCGAAGCGAGTTGGATAACCACATCGTGTCACAAAAAGCACCACTTTCGCAACGTGTTGCATACAACGTTTTCTGCGAAAAGTGGACTTTTGAAATGCAGAACATACCTTCGCCATAACCACTCTATGAACGATCACGTAGACTGGATTTATGTGAGCTTCAAAAATTGGTTCACTCTGTTTATATGCCTCAATAGCCGAATGGTTAGAGGTATTGCTCGATAAATTTTCAGCTTTGGTGTCGGGGGTTCGACGTTCGGTCCGGGCAGGATTTTTATTTACGGTCAATGCTTCAAGGGGATACACTTTTGGTCACTTCTTTTGAAGAGTTGACCGCAAATCCATTTCATCACTACTGATGAAAAGTTATCACTTTTTACAACTAGTGATGAAAAGTAACTACTTTTCGTAACTAGTGGTGAGAGTGAAGAGTTGCAAGCCTGAGGACCCTCTGAATGACGAAACAGTGTCTTTGCTCGAGCTTACATTCCCCTGATAGGCTCGTGGAGAGTGTTTTTTGAGTTGTGTGGAGCATGGCATTCTGATGATTTTTGTTTCTAATGGTTTATGCGATCTAACGCGTAGCAGACGATAAGAATTACGCCATCACTACTGATGAAAGTTATGAAAAGGTAACCACTTTTCGTAACTAGTGGCAAAAGTGAAAGAATCAGTGATGAAATCACCCAGAGAGGTCCATGAAAAAGTTCACTTTTCGCAGCGCCGTTGCAGAAATGTATTTTATTCGCCTTTATTGAGTGTTTGTATTCAGAGATTTTGCCATTCCTTTCAATAAAACGTTTTTTTTTCTGTTCACTTCTTCGTTTCATTTGTAACTTGCAATTTTAAAACATTAAATTCCTTTCAACAAAATGCAAATATCATTCGATAAAATAATATTTTTTGAAAAATATTATGTGTGGTGTTGTGTCTATTCGGTAAGCGATACACACGCATTTAACGGCCATTAGCCATTTTTCAAATCAAAAATGCAAATAAATTTCCAACGTTAATCAGATGATAATTGATGATCATGTCGAGATGATTTTTTTTCTTCATCTTCCTTCTGTCGCCTAATAATAAACAGTTTTAATGTTTTCACATTTCTCAGAGTTATTATTAATATTTTTGTTGCCTTTAATCATAATTTGCATTCATTTCTATCGCAGGAGACCGAACTGAATTTAAATTATATTTTGTTTATATAGTCAGTGACTAGAGATTAGCGAATTATAAACGATAGAGGTGTTACAGTTCATATACTGGACTGGGTTCAATATTAATGCCAGTAAACCGGTTTCAGTCCATATCACTAAGATTAAAATATTATAACACTAACGCCGCATGATTGATAGAAATATTAGCATTCTAGCCATTTGGAAATTCTCAACAATATGCGCAGACTGGTATGTTCCCATAATAAAAATTGAAAATCAGTTTGAAATACCAAGTGGCACTATTTTGTCTTTGAATTGATCCTACACCTTTTCAGAACCGCAAATTTTGACAGCTAAAAGGACATTTTTTGCCATAGATTTACAGAGGCTAGACAGTTCCTTCAAGAGTCGCAAAATTCAAAACAATTAAATTTGAGAGAAAATTGGAATTTCAGCTCTTTCCATTTTGTTATGTGAATCTGTGCATGTTCTGTCCATGTTGACATCCGTCTAGCCGCAAGCAACAAACACCAAAAATACTCAAGACTTATTACAACAAATTTATCTGACTCTCCCATTTGCAGTGGAAACTTTGGGAGTTTGGTATTCAGAAAAATGGAAAAATAAATTTAATTAACCAACTCGGCAAAATGATCTCTCAAGCCACCAGTGAGAAAAACTCAGAAATTAGTACTTCAAAGCAGCGCATAAGTTTAACTAAGACGCAAAATAATTCAAAGTGAACGAATCTCAAATATAAATCAAGATAGCCGAAATGGATAACTGTCTTTAAATACAAGGAACCAATTTTATATCAAACTCTCTCCTACCGTTCCGAGTGAGTTGAAGTATAAAGAAATTGTAAAGCTGCACATACGGAAAATGGCAATCTAAAATTTGTAGGTTTATTTCTGGTCAGTTTCAAATTTCGCGCCATTTCAAAGTAACCGACTAGTCTCCGTAAGTCAGTGGCAAGAAATGTCAATAGAACTTGGGGCTCTGTCAAATGTGTGGGTTCCAAAAAAAGTTGGTACACTGAGAATAGTGCTACTTCGTTAAAATTCTTCTCTGTATAACCAAATATTTATCATAGTTACGATTTGCTTTCAATGTTTTCTCATGTTGTGAGATGTGAGTGATATTTGTGTTGTTGTTGTTGTATACCAGACCAAAAAATAATAATTCATTATTTCACTCTCTAGCCTTGTCGCTGTATCAAGTTACAAGCTGAACGAACCAACAACGGAAGAAACAAAAAAAAACCTCTTTCAAATTTGTCTCAAATGAAACGAATTCCATTAACGTTATAAACAAAGTCTTACAAGTTCCTTGTAAATACATTTAATTGTCCAAACATCAAGTACTTTAATGAAACGAATTTGTCCGGTAGAGTATTGCCCATATTACCAATATCCCATGCCTCAATATCTCAATGCGTATACATCACGAAACGTGAAAATTTGAACAATTTGTAGCAGTACAAACACCTCAAGGTTACTATTCGGTCAATTACTTATGAGCAAATATTTGCAATTGAAATTATCTCATTTGAGAACAAAGATTTTTTTTGATAAAAAAAATTTTAAATTTTTGCGCCATTTTTGGCAACTCAAATGGGCACTGGCTGATAATTGATCACACGAAAAAGTAGTAAATTGGTTTTTGGGCAGTTTTTTATTCGTCTGTTTTTAAATTATTTTGTCATTTTGTCTAGGACAATGCGTTCTCTTTTCCAAATGGTTTTTGTTTTTGCATTGTATGGCATATGGAACGATGAGTCACAGAGTGTTCTAATCAATTGTGATCGACATATATATTCAATGGTAGACCATTCGAGTTTCAATAATAATTTGGGTAATTAACAGAAAACTGAAACGATCAGCATTGTTCAGCATGGTACGTACGTACAAATTATAATTTTATATTTTTGCAATCAGGTCATTTGAATCACGAAATAAATTTTTTCTTCTTTTCATTCAAATTAAATTGGTTTTAACTTCCTATACTCCTGCACGTGTTTGAATAATTCAATTTTTCCGTTCAGACAGAGAGAGAGAGAGAGAGTTTCATTATCGTGATTGTTGATCGGAATTGTTTTTTTTTATCGGACTTGGATGGATCTACGCACACAACCATACAAAGATATTATGAACAGAGTGTATACACGGTTGCCACCCACAATTCGACCGATTTTCTTTTCAAACAAATAATTGTTTGATAAAAGGTTTGGTTCAGTTCCATTGTGTAACATTATAATGTTCTGTGTAATGACCGAGTGAACAGAAAAAGTTTTCAATCCCAAATTGATGGTAACAAATAGATTGCGATAAAATTGCGATTGCATTTCGAATGGCATGGGTGTGTGTAATCAAATCTGATTTACAGATTTTCCCGGTAGATGCTCCAATTATTTCTTGATCAGTTACGAAAAACGATTTTGTTTTAGTTTTCACAAAGACGCGGCGGTTCATTGATTTGAAGAAAACGAACATGTGACATTTTAGCGAATTATAAGAAAAATGGAATTTCATTTATTTGCTTTCTAATTTTCTGACGATGTTTTCGACTTATCACAGGCATCGTTAGCCTAATTATTGAAACTAGATGGATTGAAATTTCATTTTCCTTAAAATTCACTGAAATTTGATGTTCCCTTTCTGCATTTCGCTTTTCATATGCCAGTCAATTGAACTGGCCTCCGTAGCCTGGAGGTTCGAACGCATCTGTGTAACTTGTGTCACGAACAAATTGATCAGAAAAAATATTCTTCTGACAAAATGGCTCAGTGATCAGTTACAGTAAATCTTCTTTAATTAGCTGGCATGAGATAAACCTTTTCACACATAATTTGAAGTTTACAATCAGTAAGTCAAATATTTATTTCGTTTTAATTCTGATGTGTCCAAATTTAACACACCAAAAAAAAAATTAAGAAAAAATGAGCAGAACCGAGCTGCCAGAATGCTTTATTACACAACGGAGCATAAGTGCTGGCATATAATTGAACGAAATGTTCTTCTTCTTTTCCGAACAAATGAAATGCGTGGAGTACAAAGAATTCTTTTATTTTGTTGTGTCGGAATCATCAGAATCTTTTATTGACTGGTGAAGTATATTTCACGAAAATTCCTTGGTAAAAGAAACCTTTATTATCCGGTGTAATTCAATGGAGAATTCTTAGTTTTCAGAAAAATCGAACGAATCAAAGAACATGATTCAACGCACCTTGCTACCGTTTCATTTAGCCTCTTCAACGCATAAAATATAGATCGCCCACATGATACAGCAGCGTGAGGTATTTTTTTCATCTTCAAATAATAACCGATTGTTGGAAATCTGCAGGCTGCTAAATCATAATAACAAATAAGTTTGCACATGTGCGCTGATTTAACATCAATTATGCCTCATTTAATGAAGCGATGTGCCCGTTTTTTTCTTCTGCTTTCTTGGCGGTGAAGAAAAATAAATTTCGAAATTCGACAAATAATTTATTTTTTGAATGTTAATTGCAAGTTTAAATTGCAACTCTTTGCGTTGTGTATTAAATACACATCAAACCGATGCGTCCCATTGAAGATAATGTAATTCTAGAAGGAACGACATAATGTTGTCAATTGACTTTGTGTGGTGGTTACTTCAAGCAAAAAATTTTGTTTGACATTTGCAACGTCATTCTGACAGATGGAAAAACTGACTTTCGATCACAACTCTATCAATTTATGAACGTGAGGCTAAAAGCTAATTTTTGACATTTGTAACATAACTCACGGCCGTAGCTGGGATGGTTTGGTTCCCATTATGTTCGACAATAATTACATCCAAAGGCGGTGACACATTAACGTAAATTTGCTTCTGCTGATCTTCAGCTGGATCCACTCACACAAACATCACATACGGCTTTGTGCGGTTTAACCTCTAACCGTGTAACTGTTTCACCCCCATAAAGACGAATCAGCCCTTTTGTTTGTGTGAGTGGATCAGCTGGAAACAGCTGAAGCAAATTAACGTTGAAACATCTCTGCCTTTGGCTGTACCTGTAGATCGATTTGCAACAAAATTTGAAAACAAATTGAAGGCTCTAACTCATCTATGAATTGATTTAAAGTATTTATGAATGTGTCATAATAAAGAAAACGAAACCTGTCGTAATTCGAACTGAAATTCGGTTCTTACGTTTGATTCATCATTCAAAGCATCTCTTTCAGCGAATCCAATGAATATGTATCATCAATGAGCTAAACAATGAAAACAATGAACAGTCTCGACTTACGTCAAGTAACGCATTCAAAATTTTACGCACAATCGGAATATCATCATTTTCGGCTATATTATTGTCGCTGTTCCTATATGTATCACTATACTACGGCTATAAGCGGCAGATACACACGACTGGTAACTGTAAGGTGAAAACGTAAATTAAGAAAACTTGAAAAAAGAGAGAACCTGATTTCGCACGTAATTAACGTTAATACTATCTCGTCTACTTTTATGCATGCGGTTAGGCAGTTCTTTTTTTGTTGTGTTGTAGAAATTATTACGTTTTAATTAAATCGATTTTGACATGCAGTGAAAGTGTTCCAATGTCGATTTAGATATATTTCATTTTAGCAGTTTTGTTTTTTACTTCTTCATGGGACTTTTTTTGCTGTTGTTGTTGTGTGATATGACAGAAGAACATAATCACAGCGCATTTAAGAAAATGTCTGCGTATCGCTGAAAACGAGCTTGTCCGAAAGATATCCATGACCATCGATGAAAATTGAACACTTTCGTTAGACCGCGACAATTCCCCAAATACTCGACCCATTCCAATCGTTAGCCAGGGACTATTTTCAACTCAAAGCGGGTCCCATTATTATGTGTGCATGCATGTCGTGTCAATATGAGTACTTGGACTACCACCTGGCCTAACAAATCAGAGTAGTTTTTAATTTGATTCTGAAATCTCACTTTGAATTGTTAATTTGATATATAAACCGCGAGGAACAACGGATAAATGGTTAATTGGTTTTATGAGTGATGGGAATTTCAATCATTTTATAATGTTCATGTTTACGCCAAAGGACGCTTGTTAATCGTTTTATATTACATTCGAGTACGTAATATTACATAATTCATTGCAAAGAAGAAGGAGAAAAAACATTTTTCCTAAATATTCAGCGCTCAACGACCGATTCGCAATACCGCGTCCTCTACACAATGCTTCTTGTTGTTATTTTCTTAATATTCTTCTTGTTAACCATATATAAAACTGTGAAGAAAATCTTCTAACTTTTAATGACGTTCTATCATGTAGGTAATTCTGCTAAGCTTACAACAAAAACAAAAAAAAACACAGCATGTGTATCACAACATTTATAGAGAGCCTACGAATTAAGGTAGTTGCAAAGATTGCTTCAAGTCATGAAACGTGTTGTAAATAATAAATTCGTTTTTAAAATGAACACATACTGGTGGAACTACGGTTGCATATTAGGCTCAATAGGAGAATCAATTTTTTCTTTTCTTTTTCATATGGGTGATTCCATCTCGGTTGGTCACTCCTGTGAATCTTTATTTTTTTGTTGTTCTGTACAGTTCCAGCAAGATGGATAGATGGCGTTGAATCAGATCTTCGAACGCTGGGAATAAGGAGTTGGCAAAGTGTCGCGAATGACCGACAAC
>JANTFA010161805.1:0-10296 GCA_026413405.1 Phytosciara flavipes
TTCCCTCTCTCGTTCACACTTTTCATCTAAGTTAGCTTTGTATGAAAAATCAATAAGAAAGAAAAAGAGAAAAACTGCAGTAAAAAAACGAGTTTCAAACAGAACAGACGTGCAAGTTTCCAATGAATCTCCGAAAAAGCCACAATTCTAAAGCTAGCTGGTAGCTAGCGGATGTTGAAGTGACATGACTTGCCTCGTTTTCTCGAACCCACCTCCCCCCTCTTATGTGGACGTCATTCTTGCATGTAAACCTAACACTGTGTGTAACGCTTAAACCATAGCACTGACTACTAGCATGAACACTACTTTGACAAACGTCAAATTAGAACCAACCAAATGATTGAATGTATGAGACAAATGTACTGTGTGTTTCGATTCATGCAAGGGTAACAGGTCATCTAACTTTATGATGAGCATACTATGATTTCATCAGTCTCAGAATGTTTTTCTTATGTTCATGCTAGAAGCCAGTGCTATGCTAAAACCAATGAAAATGCACTGCCAAAAAATGACGACAATTTTAGGAGATTCGTTATTTAGTCACAAGAACGGTGAAATGACTGTAAGAATGAAATTTGGATTCGTTTTATCATTATCCCTGCAAAAGGTCATGTACCAAACAATTCAGATTTTGGAGTGTCTGTCTGCTTCTGCTTTTGCATTTGTTCCGTAGCCTTTTATGCTCTACCATTCTAAATAAGTTCCAGCAGTTCGCTACTTATTAACATTCGGCGGTCTGCTCATAGTAAATTTGAGAATTCGGACAAAATAAATTGCTGGACACGATAGAGGATGGAGGGAACGAAGCTTTGGAATAAATCACGAGCCTTCAGCCTTCAGAACTTGTAACGCAACACGAATTTTCTGTAGTAAAAGTACTAAAACGAAATGTACCCAACTAACAAGATAGTTGATCAACTAAATGATTTTATTGGACAGTATCAATGAAATAGAAACTGACTGAAAATTCGACTAAATCTTGTGTGTACGTAACGACAATCAACTAACGATAGTTGAATACATTTTCGCTCCTGAATCGTACTGGAAACCTCAAATCTGCTAAAAGAGCCTTTTAGCATGCGTTATAGGAGACCTAATGCATACATTTGTAATGTGAACACATCCGTACATCAGTATTCCTGTAGTGAACCGTGACCTTGTCGCGTGATTAACAATTTTTAGACCAAAATATATCGAAATCCATTGAACTTTTCTTATACCAAGTTTGATTCAATCGAAAGCGGTTGAGTAGTAAGGTTCCATCATCACAGGTCAGCCATTTATATTTTTGTGTGTCTTCGTGAACCGTATTTAATACCGTTTTCCGCATGTTAAACGTTCTTTAACCTCTTTCAATTAGGAGAAGACACTATTCTCGCCTCGTTTTTTCGTCGTCTTCTTCTTCAAAATAAACATGTTAAATTGACAGATTTCCTTTTTGCATCTTCCAATAAACAAAACATAATAAATCGTTGCCTCAAACAATGGCTGATGAATTTACATAAATCGTAAAAATAAAAATTCGAAATTGAAACTTGAATTATGGGTGAACAATGTGAACACAGCAAATATATATTTCATAATAAGTCGTTACTGTTAACTTAAACAATCAACATGTGTGGTTGGCTGCTAATAAATTTTTCTCTATTTAAAGATAAAGAAATAGTGAAGGACTTTGTGTAGTTAAATACTCATACCGTTCCGTACGTTGCAGTTATGCGCATTTCATGTTTTATGATTTATTAAAAGTTTGATTATTTGTTGAAACAATTTTTTTCCCATTTGAATTGCTTTACCGATCTATACTCAGGTCAATCAATCAATCAATTCTGAATTCGATGGATGATGATGGTGATTTTCTTGAATTAACATGTTTGGTACAATGCCTCATACAACGAACCAGACGATAACATACTGTACGATGTGTAATTACTCAATGCTAATTTGTTGGTTCCGTTTTCTGAAGACTTCTTGAGGGTTCTCATTCTTGAAAGTTCACCAAACTAACTCTCTGATTGCTCATCGCTAATTTGAATAAATGGTTACAACACATAGAATGTTGGACCAAACGACCAAGCTTAGGTACTTGATGCGCGTAGGTCATTACCATTTTACCGAAACAGTAGTTTATAATCATATTCAGGACGCACTACAGTCACAGCAGGATGCTCTCGTACGGTAGCACAGAAGAGAATGTATATTTTAAAACGGCTGGAATAATAATTAAATAAACATAATGTTGATGCTACACATGGAAAAACATTAAGTATATGAATATGGAGCGTGGTTGGTTGGTTGGTTGTACACTTTTTGGTGTGTGTGTGCATACGAGACGCAAGATAATATATGTTGTGAAGCCCCGTAATGAAAACAAATCGTATCGTAGTGATACTTCGAATATAATCAATTTCAATGAAAGAAATTTGTTTTATTTTTCGTGATTAATTGTTTATGCATTTTGTGGCTATACATTTTGAATCACTTGTTGTTCGAGAAGAAGAAATATATGTCTGCCGAATTACTGTGATTCCTTGGAATATATCCCACTGGGATGCCTCTATGGTGTGAATATTTTTCGTTTTTTTTTATTATTTTTACAAGAAAGACCAGAAAAAATTACCAACTCACCATCGATGTATTTTGCTGATGGCTTTTTTTTCCTCTCAAAGATTTGATCATTAATTTTCATTCTATTTCTCTTTTCAGGTGAGTAACCGATGTCACATTGTCAAGATTGCGAGAGGATGCAGAGTATGTACATTTTACGTCTAAGAGTCTTTTCTCAAACGAAGTATGTTCTCTAAACGATCTTAAATTAAAAATATTTCACTCGTTGCATCACTGGGATATGATTCATTATCTGATGACATTTGCGGTAGTTTTCAATACCGAAGGGCTTAACGAGTAAAATAGAACGCCTACTGGTTTGGAGATTTTTATGACTTGTGTGGTTGCATCCCGCCCTCGGCTCAAACATCACACTTGTCAAAGTGAAAGTCTTTCAACCGATACGTAATTTACTATTAATATCAAAAGTAGCAGCTGCCGGTAAAACTTTTATTAAAACAAATGCTCAGAGTGAGTCTGCTTCTTCATGAAAACCAGGCCAATCCTGGTGTCATCGTGATTCCATTCCGTAATTCCAATAGTCTACTTTCTTTCGTACTGGTAATGCACGCTGCTCTGGATACAAGGACCTTTTTGCCCCTTTTTGTTCTAGTTTCAGACCGACGAAGATAGATTTTAGACTTATCACAGCGGGACGATCACCGAAAGTGATCACGGAGCACAGATCTCATTCATGATCCTTTGATCCTTCATAGTAATCATTCAAGTCATGGCAGTGTTCCTGTCCAAAATGACAGGTTCTAAAGTAGCAACTTGCGTTGGCTGCACCACAAAATCCCTTAGAAGTGTGCGTTTTGGTCGAAGATACTTGGAGCAACCACATATTACGTGTATGCCCGTTCCTTTTTCTTATCCACGAGAGCGAAGCCTGAGTTCATGTGTCGACTTAGCTCAAAATGTCCAGTACATACCGACGAAGTTCTGAAAAATGATAGAAGCTCTTGCTACATCCTGAGCAACTAGATAGTACAACTGAAAATCTAGTACTTCGATGTCAACGCATTTTATGTATTCGTGCGCTGAATAAGTAGACAGATGTTGCCTGGTGTATTTTAGTTTTTTTATAATGAAGCGTCTGTTAAACCTAATGAAGTAATCGATCTTGGTTGCCCTCAGTGCAAAAATGTGGACCAAAAGAAGTGATAGATTTGATAATAATAAAATTGATACGCCCGCGATTCGTAAGAGTTTTTAAGAATCGCTATTTTGTTCAATGGGTCCCCTGTTGATTTGTAGTTATCTTCTCAAATAATTTCGCATTCCTGTTTGCAACACCAGAAATGTACCTCTATGTAACGTGGGAACAATAATTATTTGGCTTATCGTCGATCTGTTTTCATAAAAAAAATCGTTTCCTTTAGGTAGCTTAAAGGTCTTTTTCAACGAAAACAAACATCATTACACAAAACAATTTTAATTTTTCTTTCGGTTTGTAAAAACAATAAGAATTTTTTTTGTCCCGTCTAACCCTCCTTGCAACACGTTTCTCAATACTAAAAACAAGACCTGAACTTAAAACCCTTCCTCTATCCGTCTAAGTTATTATGTATTTATTAAAGAAGAAAAAACACCAACTTTTACCCATTTTCTTTCTCCGTGGAATTTTTTTTCTCAATTTTTTTTCCTTTCAAGAAAAGCTTTTGGAATCCGCACGAGATTATCTTTTGTTGAGGCGATTTCAATGGCTTTACTTAAGCTGTTTTATTTCCTGCGTTCTGAATATATATTCGAATGTTGTTTTTTTTCTATTATACAAAACAAACTGTGAAATATTCCGTGGAAATATGTTTGCAGACATGGGATATGAGGGAGATGAATTAAAGAAAAAAATATGTTTTCTCGTCTAGATTGCAATCGCATAACAAAAGAATAGTCAAAAATCAGACTTAGATTAAAGTGATGTCCTAAATCGATATTCATTTATAAATTGATTTGAGTGGTTGTTTCCAAAGGTTTGCAGTGATATGACGTGTAAATGATCTTGAGATAAGGTTGCATATTTCTTAAGATGTTGTTGTTTTGAATACAGTGACTGTAGAATTGCATTTCATTCAGTTGTGAAGTAATCCTTAGAAGCAAAATAATTCTGTACAGATACACGATTAGATTAGAGATGTGAGAGACCTTCATCAGTTATAGGCGAAAACACGGATCAGAGATCCTTTGTTCTCAACTCTCGAACTTTGCTGACTCTGTCACTGGAATCTTTCGGTTTTTCATCAGAATTTCCTGAGGGATCATTATCATGAAGTTCATAATACTCGAAGGTGCAAAACCTGAGGATTATGATGAGAGACAATCCCTAAGGATGTGTGCACCGGTCTCAGAAACCACACACCAAGAATAAATGGGCAGGTCCAGCGTTAGTTGCGTTACATGGTACCTGATTCCGGCAAAACAATAATGGCTACAGATGTCAGATGTTCTACAGAGAAAATTTGTAGAACATCTTGAAGCTAGCATAGTTTCGCCTGCACCGGTGCCTGTATCAGATACCAAACGCTGGAATTACACATATAGGATTGATTGTCCTGTCTATTGTGTGTATAGGAACGTCTCGGGATTCGTAGTTGCCTCAGTTCCGATCTAGAGATGTTCAAAAGTTCGTCGCTCCAGGATTGCGATAGAGACGGTCTAAAGAGCTTCGTACCTCCCTTATATAGTAACGCTTATAGAAACATAGCATTGCATTACATTATCGATCATTGATCGACTAGTTAAACACAAAGAAACCCGTTAGTGCTCTTTACTGCCGTCATAAACAACAACAGTCTCACCTAATGAAAATCAAGAGAAAACTTGAAACGTTTGAAATCCATATAAAATGACACTACATAAAGTACCTGCAGAGTGCAGACTGTGTAGCGATGTAGCATACTATGCAGCTCTCTACATAATACAAAACAAATAAACGAAAATAAAGTCAAAACCATTTTCAATTAACTTTTAAGAAAATTTTATTAATTATGAAAACGTCATTGCCAGACGCCTCTATTTGTATTTGTGTATATGAAACGCTGAAACGGTGAATTATGGCAGAAAAAAATGCTGAAAATTGCGTTCATTATTAAGTAGTAATGTATGTGGAGCTCTTTGCTGTACGTGTACATGATGGGAAAAAAGTGTATTTTCCCCGGTCTGGGTGTACATGGCAAGAGTGGATTGAAAAACACTGGGATGACGGGGGCGTATTTTTTGGTATTGCGACCTTTTCATTAATGAAATGTTTGGCTTTGCGATTTATCGTAAGTCAAAATATGACAACTTTTGCTTACGTAAACGTGACAATTATTATGTATACTCTTCGATAAACCATCCACTGGGAAATTAATTTAAAACAAATTATTACGTTCTGGTTATGTAGCTGAATCGACGTTGAATTGATTCGAATTTATTTTCAATTATGCTGCATAATCAAACGTCCTCTGATTCGAATTTACATAAAAAACCAAATTGAGGGCAATCAAATCCAATTTGGTCTTCCACTTTTTTTGTGTTCAACCACCACAGCTAAAAATTCTAAATCCTTCAACCTTACAATTAGCCGAAAATCGTTTGAAAGGGCAATTTAAAATTGAAAAACACGAATCTCGTTGTACAAAAACCAAAAAAAAAGAAGAAGAGTAAATTCCCTACATTTGATCGGAAAGAAACATTTAATTACAAAATACCACTTAACCGCTTAGTCCACAGACACATAACACGGGTCCCGTACGCAAGACACACTGTTCTCTAAAGCGTTGTATCATAATTTATAAACAGAATAACCAACGTCATAAGTGGGTGTGACGAGGTTAAAGGGTCATCATATATGTTCGTGGAACAACAACAACAAAATGAGCGGTGCTAAATGGTCGATGGTTTTCAGTTTTCTTTTCTGTTCGATTCCTTTAATGCGTTGTGTGTGTGTGTATGTTGGTTGAACTTGTTTCGAGCAGGGCTATTTATACCAACCCTGATTCTCATCGCTCAGAATATTATAGTTTATATTGACAAATATGTACATTACATGGAATTATGACATGAAATATTCATGGATTAATTTGTATGTTAATGATCGTTGTTTCTCCTGTGCGTACCCCCGATTGCATATTATAATATTTGTTGCCATGTTTAATTCATGTGGCCATAATTTACTATGGGAATCAGATAGACCAAATTGGTTGCCAGTTTAGTTTTTCGACCCTCAATTAACATGTTTTATAATTAGAAGGCAAATGAGCGGTCTTGTTGTTGTCGATTATGTTCAAGTTTCAATTTTTCCCCCGAAAAAATTGGATTTTTTTCAATTTTAAAATTTTGATGTGAAAAAAGAACCAAAAAAAAACTTCACAAATTTTCAGACTTATAAGAAGCTACGCTACGCTGTACAGAATAGACCGTGCACTTGTTATACGTCTTTTTTTATTCGGTCGGAATAATCACCATCTGTCCTCTCCATTCCCTCTAATTAGATCTAATGATTTTTGAGTAATTTTCGAAACGAAACGCAGTGCAAAATGTCGTGGTGATGACAATCGAACGAGACATCACTTTAATAAACATATTAGGGGGACCCGTACGAGTAGGATTGTCCATAAAAGACATGCATCTTAGAACTTCTCTGCAACACTGCATCTTTCGATCGTTCCATTTCAATCACTCATCACTCAAAGCAATTTAGTTCCGTACGGAGTCTAATTTATAAAATTTAACTCTGAAAATTATCCACCAAAATCTGGTAAAAAACACTAAAATCCAAGATGGCGGCTGTAGGCCATTTTCTTAGGTAGACAATACTATCGTTGTCGGTAACCTTTCAAAGAAAAATAATTCAGCAAAATGGAATGAAATTTAGTTGCCATACACAAATGACGTCACGCAATTTCATTAAAGGTTTGACCCCCCTTCCCCTGCGTCACGCAAAAACTGTCATCTGTGACCAAAAGTTATTAGAACGTTTCCCTAGACTCGAACTCGAAATATTGACAAAAAAAACTCTAATTTCACTGTATACGGCCGAGAAGCTCGACTTAAGGTCACTCTATGGGCTTCAACTTTGGAGCTCGTGATGCCATTTTGATGAACTCTTCTTCCTGTATTGGTGTAGTCAATACTCTTCACTACTCCCATTTTTCAATTTTGAACGATCAAACTGCCGGTAACATATGCGTAAAACCTCAACTAGACCTCGAAAATGGCACTGATTCGATCGTATATCTGGATCGCCTCGACCGATTCAGCTTAACTTCGAACTTTGGCTTAGTCTTCATTACAAATCGAGAAAAAAAGTCCTATCAAGATTGGTTTCGTTTTACAAAGTTTATTCATTTCACGGGCAGACATTTTTTTTATTGCTAGCTTGGTATCTAGGAATGGCCACAGATGGCTTGTCCTAATGGAATCGAATTCGATGTGCCAGGAGTGAAGTCACTCTAGGCCCTCGTACTTCGTACGGGTCTAAAAATGATATTGTACAACACGCACTGATTTAATTTCATTTTCATGATTTTTTTTTTGATGTTCCAATATTACACCCTTCGGTGGTGTGTTGCTAAAACACACACACATTATTCATGCCATACTTTTGGGAAAAGCATATCTGCGAACTTCTAACCTACATGATGATGACTATGGTGATGGCATGTTGTTATGTATTTTGTATATTTATTTATATAAAACGATGGAGTAGAATGGAGATGAGAAAAAAAGCAATAGGCCTCTGGATGGCCTAATCCGTTAAATAGAAATTAGCATGGAGTAAAAAGATCAAAGAGAATCTCATAATATTATACACAAACGTAGTATTTTCTAACCCCTCAATTTCGTATTATAAACCACCTCCTCCCGTCTGAATGTAAAACTGAAGCTGGCTCTCGTTCATATATATATATCCAACGTATCACCACCTACAGCAGCAGTATGGGGAAACTCTCAGCCACCATATCTTTTACTAGCACCACCCTACACAAATAGACCAAAAATATATTACATTATGTACACCAAAAACAGCATTTCCACCAGCTCTATATGTATAAGACTTTCGAAGGGAAATGGTATGATACGCCATTGGGAAATATAATCTGGAAAAAGGATGGCGTTTAGCAGAGCAGTGTTTTTAATCAATTTTTGCATATAAACATGTTTTGACATGACATCGGAAAAGAAATATTAAAAAATCCATGGCAGTGAATGTTTTTGACTGAAAAAGCGTGGCAGGGAAGACTATCAGTAAGTTTTTCAAGACTATTCCCATCCCATCACGCTGCCACTATCTCTTGTTTACACCGTCATGCGAGAGTGTTAAATTTAATCTGTTCGCTTACAGTTGGTGACACATAAAAAAAACCCCAAACCAAAACGAGAAATGAATTTGAAAGACAATAAAAAAAGCGAAGGGCTGGTGTGCTGATTTGTTTCTATAAAGAAATTTTGCTGTTATTCTATGGAACAAAAACAAAACGAAATAAACTGTCCAAATTGCGAACGTTTTTCTTTCTACTCCAATGTTTTGTTTCAACACCAACCGGAAGGCAATGGTTAAATTGTAATGAAGCGCGAGAAAACAAAAATAAAAATCCGAAATCATTAAGATCGCGTCTTGTATGCACATACACACAATGCATACTGCGGAATGATTATTTTTTTTTCAGTCGGTCCACACAGCAACACAATGGCAACTACCGTCTACCCATTGTGGCAGGATTCATCTCTTCCTTTCTTTCGTGTTTTTTTTTCATTAAAAGTCTTTTTCAATGTTCGTCGACTCAGCCATAATCTTCATATAAATCACTTGTGAATCATAGTTTAACCATACCAGCCAGCCTACACAAAATGATGTTTTGTTCTGTTTTTCTCTTGTGGTTTCCTTTTTCAACATTAATTTGCATTTAGGTATATTGCAAAGACTTGCAGAGTTTTGCAGATTGACTTGAAGTTTTATTCCGGTTTTGGTTTTTTAGCTTAAACTAAGCACCACTATTTCTCCAGCCAATATCTTAGTGCAAATAGTTATGCGACCGCAATGCTTTAGCGATTTTGATTTTGTTGAATTTTACTCAGTCCGTTCAACGGTTGAACTATTTCAAATTGTTACATTACCAGAACTTAAAAATAAATTTCATTCAGCTTATTGCTGCCTCCTCTACTTGCTTCTGCTATTCCCTTGGTCTATATCTCAAGTGGTCTGCCTCTAGGTCTTGTTGTGGGTGGTATTCAGTTCATGGTGGTATCTGCCCAAAGTCCATTTGTTACACTTGTAATATGTGCTACAGGCTATTGCAACTGAAGGGTTTTATCGAAGGTATTCTCAGCTGCCACACATCAAATAAAACTTTGACCTTCTGAGGCTGAGTGACTGATGTATGACTGAGATTTCTGTCTGCAGCCCTTTAAACAACAAACAATTTCATCGAATATTTGATACCGTTATCCTGCTTCAACAATGGCTCACTAGGAGCGCTCCAACAATGGCTTACTAAGAACTGTGCAGACTGTGTTGAATAATTTTAAAAGAGAAACTGCTACCGGTTGGTGCCGGAAGTTATTACAATTACAATTATACAAAATCCCTGTTCGCCAAATTGTCAAAAGTTGTATAGCATTGCGGTGAAACATTGAAATTCGTTTACTGAAATGACTCGTACAACTTCACTTCATTCATAATAATAAGAAGAAAATTACATGAAT
>JANTFA010161827.1:0-10294 GCA_026413405.1 Phytosciara flavipes
AATCGCAAAATAAATTGAAAGCATGACAAATTAGAAACTAAAAATTACAGGTAAAACAAAATAAATAAATTTCCGCGTTAACAAAAAAAAAGAAAAAATTGAGAAAACAAAAATTAGAAATTAAAAAAAAAATGGAAAAATCAATCAAAAATTGTGAAGAAGAAAATTGTTTTTCTAAAAAAAAAGCAAATGAATTAACAAATCAAATATTAAACCCTAAAAAAGTGTAAATAAGAAATTAAATTAAAAAAAGAAAAAAGAAAAATGAAACAAAAAATCGAAGTTTATTGTTTTCGTCTTGTTCAACTTTCATATTTTTATGTCTTAAAAACAAAATTAAAGCACGGTTAACTCACAAACTATACATAAAAATAAAAAAGAAAAAAATTAAAAAGAAGAAAAA
Organism: Phytosciara flavipes; assembly: GCA_026413405.1. Lineage (NCBI taxonomy): Eukaryota > Metazoa > Arthropoda > Insecta > Diptera > Sciaridae > Phytosciara > Phytosciara flavipes. Next base: position 404 of record JANTFA010161827.1, read on the forward strand.
GAAGCAGGAGAAAATGGAGCAAATAAAATGACTAATGTGGGGGGTGAGTGTTAAAAGGTTTAATAAAATAGTCATTTATTTGTTGGTTGTTGTTGTTTTTAAAATGAACATTACACAATACACAGAATATTATGACAATATAGTGTAGATATATTAATACCTGATTGTTCTACTACAATATTTACTATTCGTAAATGATATATCGTGTGACTGTTTTAACTGTTCTCTGATTGTCTCTTTGAAAAACACATCACACACACACACACCCATACACTAATCAATGCACACTTTATCAATGAAAATAGCAATTTTCCAATTTGAGAAAGTGGATTTGGTTATTTTATGTATCAGGGGAAGACAATTTCTCTATGCCAATCATAATGTCTTTGCAGTTGAGTATTCGGAAAACTATACGGCGGCTCACATAGAAGTTTGTTGACACTCTAGCACCTAACATATGGTAACATTAACTTATGTCAAGTAGAATACTCTGAAGCTGTAGAATTGTGAAATTACCTTGTCATAACTTCCTATACAGCGGTGACTTATGCTTTGTTTTAAAAGACGTGCACTAGAATTTAATGAAACGTCAGATTTTTTGAACGTAAAGCGCCAAAATAAACGCCACAGCATATAATGGTACACAAGTTGGTATAACACAATGACTGTACACGTCAAATTAATCAAGGCTGTTTACAACAGGCTAAGCCACCTCTGAGATGATCGCAAAGGCGGTGGCACCCAAATTTTCTAGTGGTGACATCTGCGCTTATAAAATTCCAACTCAACCAAAAAAAAAATTTATTTTCTTCAAGTTTGACTTTGCACACAATCTGTAATGAGTGCGTTTTCAATTTTGTGTGCCACCTTCGTGAGTGTCTTAACCTGCTGTAAACAACCTTGAACCTAATGACTGATAAGGAAAATAAAATTCGTTTGTATAGCTCGAATAGGTCTGTTCCATCGTATACGGTAGAAATGATTTATGACATGGAGAAAAGCACCGACCGTCATCCATGGAGGCAAACATAATCGCAACTAAAATAAATGTGACTGTTGAAACTTTAATTAGTGAGGTTGTGTTGGCTTCTCTGTTGACATTTTCAACGACGACTTTGGAACAGACCCAAATAGTCTGACGATCGTAATCTAGACATTTTTAATAGTTTCAAAGAAGAAAAGAACATCGTCAAACTATTCGGAAAGGCAGACAACGATACTGAACTTTTGTAAAACATTTGAACTGACTCCAGTCTCATGTTGCCAAACTTTTATTTCACTGAATCAACCATATGTTGGTAAAACCTTCGTTTGAAGTGTTAATTTCCTTTACGCACCGTATTCATAGATCATCTTCAAGGCCGTTTGAAACGTCAGTCACGTTAAGAAATGTCATCCGTGGTATATTATGGTAAAAAGAATTCATACAAATTATGCACTGAACGAAAGATTATCGAAGATTAAAGTTAGGTTACGTTGGAAATTATAGTAGTAGGCATTGGAGCGTGTAGACGTAAAAATTACGTCAATGAAACCGGATATGACATAAAAGTGTCCGGTATCAATGACCTCCGTTAGTAGAAAATTGTCTTTCCACCTGTATGCATAAATACGAAATTCCTTTCTTTACAATCATTTTGTCTTTTTTCGAAATAGTTCCTGAAATTCTAATTCAAAATAAATCCTCAAAATCTCAATCAAGACTGTATAAACTGTTGACAAAAAACAGAGAATTTTTGTTTTATTGTTGTTGGCATCCAGCCATAATATCTTTACTACTGGTGTAAGATATTCTCTGCGCAATTGACATTATAAATCTCAGTGATAATAAGTTTTCTAATGCAAAATCATTATTGTTAACGGAATTATAACTTCCATCGGTTTTTCAATCCAATTCAGTCCATTAATGGATCACGTCAAAAATGAAATCGCAGGAAAATCATCTAATCCACCTTCATTGTTCATTAATCTTAACGCAATAGAAATGATGACAGATGACGTATAGCTTCCGTCAATGTGTAGTCAGCGCCATCTGTTATCATTTCTCTATGTTTACAGGTCATGAATGAAAAAAATGAATTGGATTCGCGACAAAAACTATGGAAATTACAATCCCATAACAATGGCTCATAGAAAATTGAAATAATGAAAACGAAAATATTTCCTCTTATGTAGTGTAGAAACGTTTTTTTCGAGGATGTTAATGTGATTGGTGTGACGAAGACGAAGAAATTTTTTTTTTAAAGAAATATATCAAAAGCCAAATAATTAAATTTAAACAAAAAGAAGGAGAGTGATGAACAACTTCCGATATTATAAAAAACCAAACAAAACTGACATTGCTCTCGACTTACAAATTAATTTAAATATTTTGTCCATTAAACAAAAAAAATATTTTTAATTGAGTCGGACATCTGTGAATAATTCATGTGCCAAAGGTAAAAAAAATTATTGATAAGTAAAAATTGTAAAACTAAACTACTATTAATGAAAAGAAAAACCATTACTAAAAAAAGTGAAAGAAAAAACCACATTCAAAGCCGAAAATATGGTAAAACAATCGATGATATTGTAGCATAACACTGACTATAAATAATTTACATAAAAAAATAATGATTAACGTTACACACCGATATGCTTTGTTTTTAAAGTCTAAACTATTAAGCAAACCAAAAGTCCTATAGAGAGAATTCATAAACTCTTATGTCGTTCAATGACATTCTACACACACAAAAACGAATAATAGAATAAAAACCAAAAGATGGAGTTAGTAGTATTTCATAATATTAAAATCTAGGTCCTAACAGTCGAGAATCTCTGCACGGTGTCACTTTTCATACGAAACACAGAATATATACCGCGCAGGAAGAATTATAAGTACCGAAAAAAATCGTAACGAAATGACCGCCCGCAAATAGACTGAGCACACCAGTGAGCAACTTCATTGAGATCGAATTGAAATCATTTTTTCGTTTCTATTTAAATTACAATTAATTTCTAATTGTGACAGTGACTAACTTTGAAAAATCAGCCACTGCAACGAATTTTTGTTTTTCGATATTTTTGAAGTTTTCTTGTCACATTATATGCTCGCGTACGAGTAGGAAAACCAATGAACAAATCAGTGACATCATCTCGTAACGGCTGATGTTTAAATGTTAGTCACTGTATGATGGCTGGATGGTGACTGTCTCGTTTTGAAATTGTCACAAATTGTTAGACTACGCTCGGGGGCGAAAACTTATTTTTATTTCTGAGGTTCGAGCTTCCATTTCAAAATATTATTTTGAAATCAAAATCTTCTGTTAAAATTCAAAAGACGAAGGTCGCGACATTCCGTTTAAATTATCGAATAATCGAATTACTAAGTTACTCTGTTATGGCTTGCTTGAATGTATGACTGTTACTGCCAGCCCGTTGAAAACAGTATGCACAGATAGATGGAGTAAGTTTGCAATCGTTTGTTTCCATTCAAAGTTATTCTTCGTTCAGCTTTGTCTGTATAGGCAAAAGTTTTTACACCAAAATTGCTACACTGCGATTTGGTATACAAAGTAATGTAAAGGGGAAGCTCAAATGCTCATCAAAGCTTAGTAAAGAAGCAACGAGTTGTGTGACATTTTCCATTCCAACCATAGCTCATTGCTTCTTACGGTTTCTGTGGTCTATTACAGTAGTTCCTAGCAGATCACATCCCCGAAATCGATTCTTTGTGACAATCTGTGTCGACATTCTGTGTATGTATTCTCAAACCACTTTGGAACAGCGTTGTCCCATCTCTGCGTGGTCGGAAACTTTAGGGCGTTTTTTTTTCGTTCGTTATAGAGGTTGCCCAAATTTTAAAATCAAAATAAAACGAAATTCCTAGAACGTAACGTTATAGAAAAAATTGTTTTAGGTTACGTTCCATTCTTCCATACTTTATGCGCTAGCTTTTCTGTGGTAAAATTTAGATTATCTCGAGCAAAAACTTCCTGTGACATCCAATCGCAAAGTTTCTTCAGACCTTCAACAATATTTTATGCGTCGTGTCCAGAAAAATCGACTTCGAAGCAAGAGAATCGAGCGCTGCTCCATTTTCGAAAAAAAAGAAAACGGTTCCTATCTCAGAGACGTCTTTGCTCGGCGTCGCCGTCGTACTTGAGTTCTGGAGAACAACACTTTGCGGTTTAATGTCATATGCAATTTTTGCTCCATTTCAGCGAGATAGCGCAAGAGTAACGCATCCTAATACTGCATTTTCATTGTAAAATATCGAAACTGATACGCTGGAATGATGTTGAAATGAAGTGAAATTTTTCAAATACAGCCACCTGAGAGTACGTAGCACTATTCATGGAACTCTCTGTTTTTCTTAGCCCCACATATTCCATGCGTTCCATTAGTATGACTACTCAGATTTACTCCTCACACGTGCACGTGTAGAGTGAGATAACTATGGCATAATGTTCACGGATGTGGAACTACTGGTATATTTAAGAAATACAACTAAGGACATGGATTTCTTGCTAACTATTTTGAAGTGAGCGTAGTACATTCGAAAAACCACTCATCCTACACACACAACTAGCCTAATTTGTTATCATCAAACGTTCTATCTCAATCAAATTAATTTAAATTAATTTTTCATGGCTGTTTAATGAAAAAGGAGAAGAAGAAAAACATATTTTAACAGTGAAGTAAAGTATAATAAAACGAGAATTGATGCAAAGAAGATAAATCTACAAAAAAAATAGATGATCGTAGAACAGAACTAGTAATTAAATAAAATAGCACGAGATCAACAAACAAAACCAACAAAAAATACTTCGTTCATTATGTCAAGCAGAAATAAAAAATCTTAAAAAGCTCCGAGATTATGACGTTTTGACATGGTAAGTTCAGTATTTTTTAAAGGCTCTGAAAATAAATAGAAGAAAACACTTCGTTGAAGGAAATTGCTCAAATAGACTCGGTACAAAAATTATAATTTAAAGAGAAGATGATTTTTTTAACGGTGTAAAGGCAGGACAAAACTCATTTTGTATAAATTTATCGAACAGACTAATTTTGTAGAAAAAAATTTATTTTTATTTCTTGAAAATATTATGCTCAAACTCTCTTCACAACAATTCGATTCCATTTGCCAATAGTTTTTGTGTTGCCGGTATTGCAATCTTGCCGTACTCTTAATTAATTTCATAGCTCTATGGTAACATTCATATGTCGGATTATAATCATTGGACTGTTCTAATCAGATTCAAGCATAGTCTGCGCTTCAGGTTTCAAGTCGATCCCACCTGTTCCAAGTCTTATAAATAAAGGTTCAAATCGAACAGTTTATCACTGCCCAAAATCATTTGACACCAATAGAGTATGTTTTTGTTCACAAAATGTTATACTAGAGGGCGACGTTGACGTACGATGACTTCAGTATAAACGGCAACTTTTGTTCGAAGAAATGATATTTTTTGCCAACTACTCATTACACACGACTTAATAAGTAATTGTTTTCAAAATGAAATTAAGTTTTCTAACTATTTTTGCGTGAGATCTCAATTTGAAATTTTAAAAAGCAAAAAACCCCATGTAGAATACGCCGTTTATACTGAAAGGAACGATGGAAAGTAGAGCATGATCTATTACATTTTTACCGATTTTGACACAAACTACTACTGCGTGACACGCTCTATTGCCGGAGCAGGCGGACGACTCGTTTTTCGTACAGAATGTATGAAAAGTGACGACTCATTTTTCTCATAGAAAATTTATGGCCCACCCCATTCAGTGCACTTTGGACCATGGAAAATGGAGGTTCTCACTTAGTTTGCTCGTAATGGATTTTTTAACTTGATATTTGCCAGAACTTGCTTGAATTTTCCATCAATTGTCCAGTTCCTCGTGATTACCGGAACAATCCCTCGGTTCAAATGAATCTGAACTGTCGAAGTTTACTTTGGTTAATATTACCAACCGAGACGAAATGAATGTCTTTCGCCGATGTGAACAAGAGATCAAACATCACGATTCACAAAGTATAGATGTTTGCATCAACACTAGTCATACTCATTCACACACTCATAGGACATTTCATTGTATACGTATACGGACCGACTTGCCGACAGCGCTATACTAAAATGCGGCCAAATTTTGAACCAATACCACAACCAATTAATTGATGAGCTTGAAACTTTCCTCAAACTGAGGCGGCACAAAATGTATATTGATTTTGAGAAATTGTAATTGATTCTTGTGACGAGAATGGAGCTCATTTATTTTTTATGTAACGTTATTTCATTTCCATATTTTTTCTAACGAAATGCTCAACAGAACTAACGATAAAAGTCATGCATACAGCTGTCAACTGTCAAAATAAATGAACACACACCGGAAACCATAAAATGTTGTGATTTTATTAAAATTAAAAAATTAAAACTGAAAAATTGAATTGAAAATTTAAGAAAATTTGAAAATATGACACAAACACTTAATTATAAATAAAATTACGCGTAATAATTTAGTGGTGGCGAGAAAAGGGAGTGGTACGAATGTGTCCATAAAATAATAGAAAAACCAAAATAGAGCCAACGTTGTTGCATTATATAAGGAAAAAAAAGAAGAAGAAGAAGTAAAAATAATAGAAAAATTGAAGTTAAACTAAAAAATTAAAAATCGCTACAAGGAGAATTATATATTGAGATGACAATATAAAATAAATTAAAATGAAATTTTCGAACAAAATTATGATTTCCGAAATTTTAAGTCTTAAAAATTGTATATCACTTTATGTCGATTGATAAATATTGATAATCATCATTGGAAAGATGAAAGAGATATATTTCAAAGATATAAGTTTAAAATGAACATACACACACACACACACACACAAATAATGGTTGTCCTCCTGGTTTTTAAACTATCATTTGAAAGTAAAATTATTAAATGGAGGAAATAAATTTAAAAAAAAAGAGGGAAAAGAAGAAATTTGGATCGTTACAAAACGGTAAGGAGCGTACTATATAAGGTATACTTACACAAGAGATAATGTATTTTTCTACTAAATAAAAATGAATTCATAAATTTCCATAAATTTTTAACTTGATGAAAGAAAAATGAAATAAAAAAAATTTGTTTTTTTACGTTCAATTTGAATTGTTCATCATAATAAATTGATAAATTAGTTGGCTCTAATTTATTAGTGAAGTGACGACGAATAAATATTTTCTTTATCATTTTTAAGTGAAAAGTTTTTGAAGTGAATTTAACCTTCAAAGAAAATTTAATTGTTTTTTTTCTTCAGTTTTAAATGAAATTTGATGAGAAGAAGAAGAAGAAGAAAATAAAAACAATAAAAGAAAGAGGGAAAACTTTTTAATTGTGCATTACGAAATTACGTAGGATATTTCATAAAAATAAAATTGGCTTTTTATACGAATTGAGACGAATATAAATGAACAAACAAACAAACAAACAAAAATTATTAATGGCGCTAAGTGCACGTTTTAGTGCAATCATTTTTATTCAGAATTTTATCTCGGTTTTTATTGTTCATTTGATCTTTGTTAAACACAGGAAAAAAATTTTCTTTCTTTGTTTCCAAAAGTGTTCAATAAAATTGGAATACGGTTCAGTAATTTTGTAACATTTTCCACATTTTACATCAATGCAAAAAGATGTCTAATGCAAAATATCACCAGGAAAATTGTGTACCACTTCAGGGGGTGTATTTTGAAACTACAAAATCCGATGGGTGAACCACTCTGATGACTATATGGTTCATTCCAAGCGTTGTCCACATTACTTCTTGGAATTGTACCAAATTCAATGGAATTTGACAGAAAAACAAAAGAATTCCGATGAAATTCTTGTGAATTTTGTAAAATTCGTTGAAGTAATGTGGACAACGCTTGGAATGTGCCATTTTGGGATTATTAGGAAGTTGAAAAGCACTTGACAAATTCGTTTCAATTAAATGCGCCAAAAATATTTGAATTTTGAACGGAATTTTGTCAATTTAACGCAAAGAGTTGATAATTATGGCGACCCCCACAGAAACGTCGTCCCAGTTGTATATTACTTTCTCTCTGATTTAACCATATACCACCATACGAAAACTGTGCGTCGAGACAAATTTTGTTGCGTTTATTTTTGAATCTGGAGCGCACTTCCTGCGTCAATTGTGTCCTGAATAACTACAATCCCGAAAAAGTCTGTCAGCGACGAAACTATTATCAAGTCAAGTCAAAACTGAAACACACCCCTTACAAGTGTAACTTCAATTCATTGTAGTGCCGTGCTGTACCGAAGCCTCCACAAAGGTGTAGTACGAACAAATATGATATTTTCATGGACATTTTTTTGCATTTAAATCCACACTGTTTTGATTCACCGACACCTGTAATTTCTTTTGATTTATTAATCTGTTACAACTGTATCAAGAAGTAAATGAAAATCTCCGGCTAATTTAGGTATGTTCCATCGTGAGTAAAAACGATTTTTTGACAAGCCGAAAACAATCGACCGTCACCCATAGAAGCAAACTTAACCTCAAATAAAACTACTTTGCTGAAACTTCAAAGTGAGGCTTTGTTGACTTCTCTGCGGATGACGATTGACACCTTTTCAACGACCTTGGAACAGACCTATTCGGTCTTATGTAGATAAATGAATGACTGAATTCAAAATTTGAAAATGCTTTGATCGAATAGATTCGATAAAAAAAATTACTGCGTGAATATATACTGTGACAGGTTAACAAATCGAAACTATGAACTTCTATATGTTCGAGATTTGAATTCAATTCGTTAAATTTATTCTGTTTACAAAATATCTCAACCGTATCGAATCAAGAGACTATATACATTTTATATCACGGAGTTTTCCTTTTGAACACAATTTTATCCAGCCAAACAGAAGATGATGAACGTCGATAAACAGATTTTGGTAGTGGGAAATTCATTTTTTTTGAATAGATGTGTTCCAACATGAATAACGGAAAAGAAAACGCGATGTTGAAATCAAGTTGGAGTGTCCGGCAAAATGATAAAAGATAAAAGTCGTCGCTTGACATTTATGAGTCATTTTCTAGCATATTTTTGTAAGAGGGAAGATGATTTGAACGACATCTTCTTAGCATCAAAAATTGACATTGGTTCATCGCATAGCACTCTAGCAAATATCTGGCGTCTACTGTTATCATAGTAGACTCTGCGTTTCTTTCTTACATACTTTGACATCTTACATTTGAGTGTTGGTGCTTGAAGCTAGAGTGCTATGTCCATAGACGTAAATAGACCGAATGTCAACGTTGTACACATTCCCGTATCGGAATAAATGAAGCGAATCGTATTCTACGTTTTATTTCTGGTTTCACTCAGTGTATACTAGACAGCAGACACTATTGCTGTGGCAAGTCTGTTTTTATGTGTCTATGGACCTATTGTCGTCTAAAATGTTTTCTTTTTATGTTTGAACATGTCGGCAAAAATGAATCCAGCAAATTGTTTATCGGTTCTGGTTTCGCATCTTCTAGTTCATCGATTTTACGAATTCAATTTAAATTTATTAAAATATTTCTCCAAAAGAAAAAAATAAAAAAAAATATGAAAAAATGAATTATTACAAAATACAAAATTCATAAATACAATAAATTGAATAAAAAAAAAAATTTTAAATCAATGTGAAGTAAACCTTATATCCAAAAAAAATTGAATAAATGAGAGAAATTTTAATACAACTTAACGAGAAGAAGAAGCAGAAGAAAGAAAAAGATGCAAAGACAAATTATACCAATTGTTATTTTAAAGAGAAAAAAAAAGAAATATTACCAAAAAAAAGAAGAAGTTTGCATATATTTATGTTACGAGTAACGGCCTCCCAACAATCGTTACATAAATGTATCAAATAATATTT
>JANTFA010161838.1:0-10292 GCA_026413405.1 Phytosciara flavipes
GAAAAATAAAATGTAAACCATGTGTAAGAGAGTGTATGCTTACATCATACCCTTCGCCTGAAACATAAAAAGCTTTTACTTGTCTACAGGATCAATATCGTACAGCAGTTTTGAACCTATGGTAATGCGTTTATCCGTCTACATCCTGAATGGTAGAAATTGATATGCTTTTAGCCGTTCGAAATTGTTGGCTTCGACAGGAATGTGTTTTTCAAAGGTTTTTCTTCTTCTATATCAAACCGTTACGGTTATGTACAGAGTACGGGGGCTTTTTTTTTCGAATCCATTCATTTCGTTTTGAGTATAAAAGTTTTTTTCTATTCGAAATGAAAATTGGAACTGAAAAAAGGAATGTGTGCGAATGTTTTCCAGTTTATTTACATTCTAGCGTTGATGAAAGTCATTTTACTCTAAAACGTGCTGGTAATTTTAACTCACTGGTGCGAAGCTTTACATAAGGCTTTTGAGTAAAATTGAAATGCCTAACTTAACAATAGTACAAAACAAAAACGATGCAAATGGCACTCGGTGGTAACCATTAATCAAAATTTGTCCCAATTATTTGAAGCATTTAGGTCTAACGCTTTCACTCTTAAGTTTGAACCATGTCAGATTCGAATCCCTGGGTAAGGGCAAACCATCTGCGGTCATTCTAGATGCCAAATCAGCAATACAAAAATGTCTGTCAGTAACTTGAGTTAAACGAAAGCAATTTTGATGAAAACCTGTTTTTGGTGATTTGAAAAATGGCCGCCAGTCGCCATCTTGAATTTTTTGGTTCTTGTGTTTTTTACTCATATCTCGAGTGAATTTAACCTGATTTGGTGGCTCCCTCTCACATTTTCATTTCCAAATTGGACTTCGTACGGAACTTTCGAAATTGCTGTAAGCGATTTTAACGGGGAATGAGTTTAAATAAAAAGATCGAAAGATGCAGTGTTGCACAGTAGTTTTAAGATTTAAGCTTCTTATGAACAACTAGCTACATGTCGGACACTACTCGTACGGATCCTACGTATTTTTTGTACAGAAATTTCCACAAAGCTGTCCCAACAATACCAAAAAAGCTGTTACCCCTCGGTGGCACTTCTTGCGTGATGTTTACTGGCCCGGGGTGAAGTCGATAAGTACTCTATTCATTTCAACTTCGGCATGATAAATATGCTCTCAGATTAGCAAAATCAAATTTCCGAGTTTTAAAATCGGAAGTTTCATAAATTGGATTTCTTTTGCGTCGTTTTTCGCCCATGCTAATCACGTATCGATCCATATAAACATAAACATGTTCTGTCGTCAACAAGTACCCAATAAAGACTAAAATATCTACTTGAAAATCGCGCTTGTTAAAAATGTAATTTATTTTCTGATTATAAACTGAAAATTTACTTTCATTTGCCGAAGAACTAATTACATTTCGTCGAACAATGGCCTTATTTACATACTTTTGCATGTGTTTTTGATTTTGAAAAGGTGTGCCAATCTCATTACGCCTTCTAACAAGTTTGCCTAAGCTTCTTAAAAATATCTCAGCCTCTGTGTGCCTGACATTGTCGTTATGCAGAAAGGTGAAAATGTCTCCTTGTAATTCAGAATTGAAAGTTGAGTGTTTCGTCAAAGAGCGGTACAATCAATATTTTTTTGACCAGAAAGGAAACTGTCATCAGATTTACTGGGGTGACTGATCCAGCTTTAATTCAACAAGCTGTGACATATAATGAAGAATGGGCTTGACGATAAAATAATCGAATGTTTGTAATCTATATCGGAGTGCTGGGTGATTGTCATTTCTTTCAATTCCATTCACAGTGGTTATTATACACATTCAATTATCCTTTCTGATAACTTTACCAATGATGTCCTACAGGTATCACATAACACACCGTGTGTATGTACCAACTGACACATGGGTTTTCTTCTTGTACACTGGTATATGTAAAGGAATTTTCCTTTGATATCTACTCACCCCCTAGCTCCAAGTCCATCTCATTGACCAAAGACATATCCACGGTAACGGAATTTTCGGACGAAATGAATTCGTTTGGAAACCTATAATAACGGAGAATTTACCAAAAAGTTTTCCCGATACGTAGAAGGGTCTGATTACATATTGCAGGTATGGTATTTCAGTTAATCAAATGAAATTACATTAGAGCGAGGAATCGTTCAATTTAAATGGAAATGTGTGCAAATTCGTAACGAATATATTTGTCTTTAATTCAATTGATACATTTAAAGGAAACTTATAAATGTTCATTAGAAGTATCAACATAGTTCACACCTTGTGATAAATGCTTCTTTAGACACTATGTGGTCAATTCCAAGACCTGTGTGCCGTGACAAGTGAAATTGGATCTTGAAATATCTCGGAATCGGTTCGACTTTTCTTAGAGCAACTTTGATGGAACATATTAACCAACGACTCGCATACAAAATTTTTACTTTTCGGTACACCGAGATGAGAAAGAGATGTTTCTGCAACGGCGGCTCTGTAAAAAGGGTGGCTCTCGAGCGGTTCTTTTGCTTTTCGCCACTAGTGACGAAATGGATTTCCATATATACTTTTCGTCACTCTTTTTGGCCCTGGCCAAACCGCTGACGCTAAGGCCCAATGCACATGAAGCAAAACAACTAACCATTCGGCTGTTGAGATATATCTTACCGCAATAAATCATGTTTCGAACCGCACATAAATCTATAGAATTCGTATAATATAGAAAGTCCTCTTTTCGCAACTGCCCACGTATAGAGCAATTCGAAACAAGTCACATGGACCTGGTGCCCTGGACACTTTACTCTTTAGAGGCCATTCACAAATTACGTACACATCTGATTCGAAATTTTAGACCTTCTTCCCCACTCGCACGCCAGAATGTATGGAGGAAATTTGAAAAATGTATGAAGCGTACGCTTTTGTCATACCCCTCTCCCCCTGAAGAGCGTGCGTAATTTGTGAATGACACTTTCTATACGACATGTATCTGAATACCGATCGAAAGCTGCTTAAGGTTAGGGTGCATCGATTTTGACCTTTTATTTTAGTCGAGAGCGACACCGGATATAAAGGTTCACTTATCCCCTGTGATTTGAATTTGACGTTATTCAGAGTCCCTTACAATCTGTACACAAAAAGTCACACAACCAACAGGTTATGGGCCCGAAATTTCTAAGACAAATAACATGAATTCACACCGAATCGGCGATAAACGTTGAAAAACCGGGAGAGCTCTCAGCGCTATCCTTTCGTAGCATGACGAGTGTAGTTGTGTAGTAGTATATCAGTATACCAGTGAAGGAATTTGAGATCGCGTATCCAGATGAGTTAAGAATCCGAGTGCTTTGGCAATAATTAACTAATAAATTCTTGAAACGCATTCATTATTATGTTAAACACTCACAACGCAATGCTGGAATAAACAAAGATTTACATTTTTTCCTTAAGCACTCATTTAAATTCAAATGATTTTTTTTTCTTCAGGGTACGGATTTAATTACTCGCAAAATATTCAAACGCATTTTATTGCTCGAAGGTATATCTATTACACTTGTTGGCGAAATGCAAATAAAACTTTTCTTTTTCAAATGCTTCAATTTTTTACGATTGAATTGGTTTTATTGCCGTTGTTGTTAATTGTAAAATCAAGCTGAAGGTCTGCTCTCGTGTTAAGCGTATAAGACGTAATGCGTTAAAACAGAGAAAGAAGTGTCTGTTTATAACAACAACCCCTTTCTTCACTCTGTATACCATAATAAAGAAAGGTTTATTAAGGTCAAGAAGATTTCCGTTCTGAAGAATTATACATCCCATTTCAATGGAAATTTGTGTTCGCAATGTTTGATAGAATTTGAATAATTTTTATTTGTTGAGCCGGAAAAGAGTTTAAACTCTTGAAACCGGAATTAAGTGTGACTGACACATAACATGATTAAATACATTTCTTGCCGCTAAATTAGCTAGTGACAAAACATCTTGCTTCGTTCTGGTAATTACTGTTATGTTTCAAAGTGAGAAGAAAAATTGACATGACAATTTTGAACGACTATGAAGCGTTGGCGAAGAACATTTTCTATGTGTGGGAGTCTCGGATTATGTCCAAAAATGTAGTTAATTACAAACCCATACATTAAACGCTCTGTGCACGAATGGATTGATATATTGCTGTGACTTCTTACAAACGCTAACACTCTGTTCATAAATAATTATCACAGAAATAAAACGTAGGTTGCGTACAACACTAACGTTTTATAAAGAAACGACTCTGACGGCTATCTATGTATGTTTGATTGTATAAACTGGGTCATTCTTATCCATTTCATTTTTTACGATCGTGCTCCAGAGTGCAATGAGTTAATTCTTTTGTGACTTTCTTGCCCATTAAAAAAAAAGGTTCGTGTTCGGTGATATATGATAAGATCCAAACCACTCTCTTCCCTTTAAAAGGTTTTTATCGGCTTTCATTTTTGGAAGATTTTGGTGTTCATAAAATTCAGAAGCCACCTAGGTGCGGGCTACCTACGTTTAATGTAGAAAATAGCCGAAATCCATCGGAAAATCCGATCGAAGTTGAGAAACTCCAGAAAAATCACCTTGAATCCCAGATATTAGGAACCAACACCGGAGCTGTTTGTTTATGTCGAGAATATCCCAAATTCATCGAAAAACCCGATGGAAGCTAAGAAATGCTAGAGGAATCAGCTAAAATCCCATAATCTAGGAACAACATCGGAACAGTTTGCTTATGTCGACTGTATGCTAGAGAATAGATAAAGTGTTGCTTGAAACGTACGATTTTCAAAGCTTGTAGCCTACGAGAAAATTAGAAATGTGCACTGGTCGTCTTTTGTGGATCGGTGTGACACTTGGCGTTGGGTCTGAATGACACTTTGGACCGATACTTTCTTCTGAGAACTTGTAGATAATAAACCAGAAATCCGTGTTATCAGTTTAAATAAAACCGCAAAGTCAAAAGTTACAGCGTTTGCATCGACATTTTTTGACCTTTTAGAGAAGAACAAGAAAAGCTGCAACTTTTGACTTTGCATCCAGCCGTTTTATTTAAACTAAAAAAATGTATTCGTTGTTTTATTATCTAAAAGTCTTCTGAAGAAAATATTGGTCTAAAGTGCCATTCAGACCCAACGCTGAGAGTAACGCCGATCCACAAAAAAAAACGACCAGTGCACATCTCTAGAGGAAACTAGTTCAGCTCCATATGAAAGTCACAAAGTCATGGTACAGCGTCTTTCGAAGTAGTTTCTCCCTCGCTTGTAACATGTTATTCTCTAGATTGCACAATCTCTAGACTCCGGTTAAATAACAAGTTGATCATTTTCCAACCAATATTTTTGTTGCATTAAGAATGTCCTATCTACAGTTTATTAAACGAAACCATTTTGATGCGTGTAGCGACAGTTTTCATTCGACACTTTTTTGATACGATAAACTAGACCATTTACAACATTCGAACCAAGCACGAAAGACTTTATTTCCGCTGCTGAATGACATAAAATTTTCATTCAAATTCATTTATGCAAATGGAAACACTTATCATTTTAAAAATGTTGTATGTGAGTACTTGTAATCTAATGCAAATACTTATTATGTACATTTGACTACACCCCTATAAATGACTGTGAATGAAAGCATTAGCCCAGATAGTAGAAATTTTAAAACTAAATTCAAGTTGGCATATTTGAGGTTTAACCAAAATGAAAATTCACTCGCTTGACATTCATTTCTTTTTCATTCAATTTTCCAGTTAGTTTGACAAAGTACGTATGGTGAAAAGTTGTGATAAAAAAGTTATTTAACCGAAGAGCAGCTGCAGTGTCATCTAATAGTGAATTACAAAATTCATTCGGTTTGAAAAATTTAATTATGAAGATCGCATAACAATTGGTTATAAGTAGAAGTTGTAATAGAAACCAAAAAAGAGACCGGAATTGGAAAAACGAAATTGTTTTTAATGTGTAAATTAGTAGTATAAAGCAATGAAACGAAATGTGGACATACATGATGGCTGCGGCCCGAGGAGACCGGGCTATGTCTATGATAAATGCACGTCGCAACGGAAATAGAGCTGAGGCAGAATCACCTAGGTAAGTTTTTTATTTGTATTTTTTGTATGATGTTTACGATGTATGGATAATTGGTTGAAAAGATGAAAAGTATACGAAAATGCAAAAATAAAAATCTCAAAGATTGAAGCAGGAGTGAAAACATAAGACCCATGAACTTCGTACGAGTCTAAAAACTGCAACACGACGACATTTATCTTATCGGCTCAATTAAATTATTATCCAGACCACAAAGAAACCTCGCATGACTAAACTTAAAGCTCCATATGTACAAAATGAAACAAAACTTTACGATAACATACATCACAAAATGACTTTGACTATATCTCTCGAACTACTCAATCTCTGTATTAAAACATATAGCAAGTCAGTTAGATTGCAATATTTTTTGCAGTCGATAAAGAAAGTTAAATTCAGTGCATATATAAAGGAACGCTGACTCATTAGGGAGATGTTAATATAAAACTTTCATGGAAACATCATTCCATTTATATTTCAATCTTTTGTGCGAGAATATATTTCAATCATAATAAGTCATTGGAGATAGCGCACCCATTTATCACTTTAATTTAACAAGAAAACTAAATTTATTGCAGCTTTGCCACTTTCTGTTAAACGTGCCTGGGATAATTTCATACACATTACAGTGCAACAAAAGATCTTCTCATGATGAACTCATGTCTAATTTATTTCTTCTTATTATCCGGTGTTTCTGTACACAGTAAACTTCTTATCGCATTTTCGTAAAATAACAAACGATGTTAGCCAATTTTGTGCGAACTTAACTTTATATGGATAAATCTTTACCGAAAAAGTATAAGCGAAATACCAGCGGGGTTTTTAATCAGATCAAGTTGCTAGAGTTAGCTGGAAAATATATAGCAAAATGTGTGTCGTTGATCTGTAACCTTTTTTGCCGTTAGGAGGGAAATTATTAGATTTTAATGACATGAGACAATGCAGATTATGTCTGAGAATTTTTAAATTTAGTTGTAGATATAGTGCGCATCAATTCAAACAGTACGTGAATTCGGTGGTCGGTAGAATATAAACCAAAATCCAGATTAAGAAAATGGATAACTATCTTCAAGTAGTGAACTCTGGTTTTACTTTAACCGTCAAAAACATTGGATGACAACAATTTTGAATAGTTTGTAAATTGTAAAACTGTACGAATTTACGTATTTATGCGGGTACTACAACCTACTTTTAGGCTTTAGCCTCCTCCAGCATTCTTCTAAATCGGACATATTTCGCGCCAACGTTTTTAAATCTTCTACTTCTTATTTCAAACATTAGAAGCGTATGCTCATCTCGTTGTATCATGCACCAAGCATCCGATCCATACGCTACGACTGTGCAGTTCACACTAACAGTTGCAGTTGAGTTATTTTGACCGGAAATGTTTTTGAAGACTGAGGTAACTCTGTTGCCCAGCGTTACGCTTCTACGTATCACCTCTTCGATGCTGCTCTTCGATGCTGGTAGTCAAACTCGTTGACAGTCTCGAAGTGTTTCCCATTCACATCTGGGCTCTAGCGCTTGGGTCGCCGGTCTGCCTTCAGACAATGAAGTCGTCATACACTTGGTTTTTCTCTCACTAACCTTGAGAACGAACTCGGCACCCTTTTCTTCAATGTTCGTGCAATTATCTTTTACGATGTCAACATTTGTCAGCGTAGCCCAAAAACTGGCTCTACTTTCTGAAAATTGAACCGCTGGTTTCCACGTTGCTCTCTCGTATCACCTTCTCAATAACAATGTTGAAATGAAGAGCTGCCAGTACATCGCCTTGTTAGAGGCCCTCCAAGCAAGGCTTCAACGATTTCGTAGAGATTGTTTCGAAGTCTGACTCTGCTTTCACACTTGACAAAGTCAAAGCTGCACTAACGGAAAATGGCAAACTAAATTGCATTATGGTTTGTTTTAAATTTCGAACCGTTTCGAAGTAACCTTCTGGTCTCTGCAAGTCTGTGGCATGAAATGCTAACGAAACAATGTACACAAACCTATGGAATTCGAGAGCTGTCTGAATGTTTGGGTTAAAAAAATTTGAAAATTATTCTCTGTACCCGGGTCTGTACCACAATAGTTATCTACAAGCCTGTTTTGGACAATTAATTTTAGGTAACTCATTGTAGACCAAAGACGCAGTTTGAACTGTTTCTTCAAGATTTTAATGTTGGCCTCGTATATAACCTTGAAAGCTTCGTCTAAAAAAAGAACTATGGCGGTTGGAACTCAAATGGTTACCCCTCGTGCAAAGCAAATAATTGTGAATAAGCAAGCTAAGGAACTGGATCGATTCATTGAAAGTCTTCCGATAACTAATGGTTGCCTCGTCAAAAGTAGCAAAGTGATAACGAACGGTGACGAGCAATTTTCTGTTTCTTTGTATTTGGTTTTGTAATTTTTTTTTTTCAAACGAAAATGTTGGAAATCATCTGAATTCCGAATATTGCCTTATTATGATGTAATGTGAATTGATTCCCAGACAGCTTACAATTTTCCCCTTAAGTGTATTTTGTGCCGCGTTGAAATTTATTGACTAGCATTTATAATATTTATTGGAAAACATTCTGTGTGGCGTAGAATATATATACGGCTCATCATGTGCATACATTTAGCTTGTTTACGGGGTGTTTTTCTTCTTCTTCTCGTCTTCCAAAATTGAAATTTATGTTCGCAGTCATTTTGTATGATTATTCAGATTTTCTTTCTTTTGGCAACTTTTCGGCGGTAAAGCATTAGCAACTTTATGATTGATTTCAATGTGAATATAAAGTCAAATAAATGAGATATTTTGAAGATAATTGAAATTAATTCAAATCTTAGAGGGAATATAATCAAAGTCGCACTACATCATTGAAGTCTTACACGCGCAAATCTAGAATACCCAGAAATTTTTGAGGGAAATTCGGGATACCGGGAAATCGAATGATGGCTGAACAGAACCATCCAAAATGTATGTAGGTGGGAAGTCACTTATACGTTTTTGGCTACCAGTACATTTGGATGGAAATACCAGGAATTCAATTCTCAGCTTTATTCTGACATCAAGTAGGAGAGATTCAAATTAAAAGTAGGCAACATCAATTTCAATTTCGCCTTCAACTCTTGAGTCCAGTGTGAGTATCAATAATGGGAATCTTTCAGCAAATGGAGTAGATCTGTTCAAAAAGATATGCAAATAATCTGTTAAGCATAATTAAGTTAAGAACCTAAGAGACTTTTCACAAACGTCTTCATTAAAACCATTCACGTTCGTAATTCGCCTTTTCTTGAGCAATCCGAAGCAATATAAAGTACAATTGAAAATATTCCGAAATGCCTTGGATGATCTCTTCAGAATACATGTCGAAAACCTTCAATCTTATTGTACTCTATTCAATACCTGTTGAGTAATAGTGCATTACGTCACTGTTTCCAAATTGTTGTTTTGACAAGTGGGAGAGTTACAAGGCGAGCGATGTATTCCCACTTGTAAACACCACCATTTGGAAGCAGTAGCGTACTGGCGTACTCCTAAGTAGCATTTTGAAGGTAACAATTGGTTACACAACAGTTATTTGACTTTAGTTAGATTTTTTTAATTTGAAAAACAAATTCACGCCGTAAGTGCGCCAAAAATTTTTGAATTTTCAACGCATTTTCTGTCAATTAAACGCTACCACCATGCAAAAACCTGAGCGTCAAAACAAATTTTTTTGCGTTTCTTTTCAAATCTGAAGCGCATTTAAGGTGTGAATTTTTGGCCAAATTCATCAAATGAGGGATTTGAAACGTGTATGTTTTTGATGTAGGTGCACTTTTTTGAGTGTGTAATTTCAATCTGATGACAACACTGAAAAAGGGTGACGTCATTTGTGTACGACCCATAACAACCGAGGCTTACGATATCCTTTCTGGTCGTACGAGTGAAAAGTAGACAACAAATTTAACAGTTGTCAATAATATCCAACTTTCCGTTCAAGTGACATTACAATATGACGGAGGGTAAGATAAAATACGTTCATGGTAAGGGATAATTTGTTTATCCATTAGCGTGGGTCGATTTACAAATTTTCAGTGCTCCCTTTTCAAAATCCTGTTTAAAAGTCAAAATGGAATTATGTGGTCACTCCGATGTGGGGAAAAAGGGAGGCTCTGACCCCCCCTACAAAGTGTTGTACGGTACAACAAATACAACACTAGAAGTGTTGGCGGACAACAATTAC
>JANTFA010161849.1:0-10292 GCA_026413405.1 Phytosciara flavipes
AACATTGCAGGGTAGTTCTATAGACACCTACCTATATACCGTCCTCTACTCGTACGGGTCCCCCTTATGTTTTTTATTTCACATTGCATCGCTTGACTCAAAATATTTTGGTTTTTTTTAACCAAAAGAAAATTGTAAATATTAATTCAATGAAAATTCGGTTGAGGCACACCAAAAAAAACGGCCTTATCAGAGAAGTTTCGTTATTTGGTGTGCGTTGTTGTTGTTGGTTCGGTTCGTTATCAACAAGTTTGGTATAATTGGAATGAAATCAATGAAATTGATACAACTCTGTTTGTAGTTTGTTTGTCTAACGTAAAACCTTTCTTTTCTTATCAAATGTTTGTTTCTGTTTTTTTCTTTGTTTATTCTGTATCTTCAATGCGAGTCATGTAATTTTTAAAAACAATTTTAATCGAAAAATTCCTTAGATTAAAAATAGTTTTTGTTCAACATAACAATAAACAATGCTAACTGACATACCGAGCTGTACCATCAGAGAAATAGACAGTCACGCTTTGAATTAATTTTATTGAACGTTTAATTCGACATCTCCACTTTGGCGTGCATGGGGTGGGGGGAATGACTTTTAAGTTACAAGATATTCCAGAATAATTTTCAATGAAATTAATGGTATACGCAAAGAACCAACCACTTTCCTACTAAATGGTATCTAGTCAATCCGGTTCTTTTAGTAGAAATAGTTATTTGTAGACCGAGTGGAGCAAAATAGCAAAATCCGGTAATAGCGAAATCTGCGACCAGAGGAATTGTCACCAGACGTATGCCGAAATAATCAAATTTGTGGCACCCCTTCATCATTTGTGATTTATGAAATGAACTCGAGGTCTAAAGTTTAAACGGGAGGAATAGTACCATTAGTCGTGGTAGCGAAGAGCGAATCACAATCAATTGGACTCAAGGTCAACGAGGATCAAACGTAAAATATTTTACATTAGACAGGACTATCAGAACGATTGATGAGCATAGCTTCGAAGTCGCAAAGTCATTCAAATAATTTGGACTCGATTCTAAACGTTGAAAAGTTTTCTTAGATGATGGCGCTGCCATCGGAAGTAGTCTAATTCTGAAGGAAGAAATGCAAACAAGACTTTCAGAAGGAAACAGATGTTTCTACGCACTGAGACACGTATTCACAAGTACGCTAATAAGTAGAAAGACAAACTACATTTATGCCTGCAAAACATTGTCCTTAACTCAGAGACAAGAATCGATGCTTAACTGCTTTGGGCGTAATGTGCTGACATCGATTTGTGAACTAATCGACGAACAAGGAAGATGGAGGATAAGAACGAACAAAGAACTGACCGAAATATCTGCGGAATAGACAAACCGGCACGACTACGATGGGCAGGGCATGTAGTTCACATGGATGATAGCCGAAGATCAAAGAAAGCCTCAGAGAAATATTTTAACTATAATAGAGCTAGAGGAAGACCCCGAAAGAGAAAGTTGGATGGGTTAAAAGAAGATTCGTGGAGAGTCAGTCAATGGAGAAGTTTGACCTTGTATAGATCAGGGTGGAGACGAGTTGTAAAGTCAGCCAAAACCCACTTGGGTTAGCACGACTAAGTAAACAAGTAAGAAAATGGTAACGGTTCGCATGCGAACATATTGCTGTGTACTCGCTTGTAAAATGCTACGGACTGTTCTATAAAATTGAGAACCATCACACGCATACACCAGACATCGAACTAACGCTAACAGCAAACAGAAAATTAGAAATTAAAAGCATGCATCACAGACGTAGGCGAAATGCAAAAACTCGATCAATAAATGTCTGAGTCACTCAATTAACAAATTGATGTGTATCGAATTCAAAAGCACATGGCAGTTGCATGAGTAACATTTCCCAATAAAATAGTCAAAAAAATTGTTGACAACAATTGGAGAAGAAGAAGCAGAAAAAAAATGTTTTGAGAGAGAGCACGTCTTGCGGAAGGAAAAAGATATTAATATCGAGTGAAATATGCCACATCATATAGGTTTTCGTCTGGCAGAAGTGTGTTCTATTTCTGCGTATGAATCTTTCGAAATTCGTCTTTCTCATACGAATTATAATGAAAATTATAAATAAATAGGAAAGAGCTATCGACTCATTCGCAACATTGTTCTTTCCCAACGAAGTGACTGTTTCCAGTCTAATTTCGGAATGCAGTCGATTATGATGAATTGAATGTCTCTTAAGAGTTAATTATAACGTTTCTCACACAAAAACATAAAACCGTTATAGGTCAGGCTACGCACCAACACACCTTTTGATCCTTCGCTATCAGTTTCTTCAAATCCTGCAATAAGTTTGTGTAAACATTCTGTCACACGATGAACGTATCATGTTCATATAAATCGTACTTCGACATTGAGTCGCGCGTAAAATTAGTTTTTAAAATTCGGTTGAATCTAGTTCTGTTAATTTATCTAGCAAACATTAACTTATCACGTCAATAAATATGATACTTGAATATCAACACATCCACATTTAACATTCTCAATTAACTTTGCATGAAAGCGAAATGATAAAGAGACATGCAGAAAACAAACTGAATACACTGAAAAAAAAAACTCCACACTGCTAAAATGCAAAGTAACACTACACTGACACAGGAAATAGTAGAAATTTCACGTGAAGCAAATAGGTACCGTCCACAAATGACATCACGCCTTGAGTAGGGAGGGGAGTCCTACGAAACGTGATAGTCCTAACAAATTTAAGGCATATTTGACCTTTTTTGCGTGACATAGGGGGCCAAAAATTCAATAAAATACCGTCCCCCCGTCATTTGTGTACGACCCCATAGCTTTACCTATTTTGTATGGATTAAAAAAAAGACAAAAATGCTGCAAGAAAAGTGAAATTATCTACTCTTTTTGATCAGTATGGGTCGTAAAGATTTATAATCGACAGATGACTGATGATAGGCAACACAGAACTTACATGCCTTACACAGGGACCTTACATAAATGACGTCATGCGTCAATTGCATTGATGATCAGCCTCCCTTGTGTCACACAAAAAGTGTCAAATTTGGAATTTCTTCATCAGCCACTTAACAGTCACTGCTGGATGAAGGTTTCTCTTTTCTCCTTCCATTTTGAGTTTGTCCGTCGTTCTGGCGGTCTTGCCACAGATCGTTTCCCGTTAATGATTGTTTTCGTCCAGCATTCGTTTGTAATTCTCGTTATATGTCCTGCTCAGTTCCATTTCTGAGACACCATTCTTTGCATGTCATCAACGACTTTCGTTGGCCGGTTAATTGATTTGTCATTTTCTCGCGGAGCGAGACTACAAGCATACTTCGCTTCCATAGCTCTTCACGTGACTCTCAATTTGTTTTCACATCAATTTGTCAATGTAATGTTTGAACCCATGTTTAGAAGGACCCATGAATGGAACACTTTACGTTTCAGGCTTTTATTCATTGTGCTTTTGAAGAGTGGTCTGAGTCTTCACATTCTAGACCAATTCTGCACTTCAGCAGTTTTATTGTTGATCCCGAACTTTTTCGTACGATGCCTAAATTAAAATGATTGCAAACAGTGTGAGATGGTAGGACATGCTTGTCTGTAGCAACTAGTCTCCGGAAAATACTTATGGGAGATGCTCCCTATTCCAAGGCCTGTATACACTAAAATGAAAGCACCTCTTTCTACCTTTGATTCAAGCAAAACTATTAAATTGAAAATGTGTTAAACGAAAAAACAAAATTTGAAAGCCCTGGAGACCTTGCACATATTTCTCAGAGTTATTCCAAATATCAAAGCATCGTTTGCGCTTCGCTGTATTTTTGGTTAAACAGATAGAGTTATCATCCGAATGAACAGTATAATAGTTGACACATTGCGTCATTACAACTAAATGTGAACCAAAGTTATGTTGTATTGGAGCGCGGAGCATAATTAAAATTCTATTTTTATATCCTTTGGATATAAGATTACAAAATATTTTCTTCTTTTTTTTTTGTTGACAAATATTACCCGAATGGGTAAATGTTATAGCATGCGACACAATGTATAATATCTCGTCGTCTCGTCGACCGATGTTATTCGAGAGCGAATTTTTATTACTTAAATTAAAACTAATTGATGTGTTAACGAATATATGGCAAATAAAAAAAGACTGAAGTGACAAAAAAGAATGTAATCATCTCTATTCTACTCATGTTTTCGGTTATATAAATTTGTGAGAGATGCTTGCTGTCAATGGGAAAAATAAAAATAAGTTTTGATCGATTCGCTGACAAATAAAAGGAAAATCGTTTGTTACAACAAAAGGAATACACTTTAGATGTGTCTAGGCGCTCTTAGTCGAGAAGACGTTAATTGTAAACTTTCCCTTCGCCCCGATAATAGAACATTTTTGGTGTTACTTTCTCGACTGTGGGATCTTGGATGGGTTTTGTTCGATTGTTCGATGTTTTCTGTGTCTCTTGTGAAGTTCATAGAGGGTCTAGTCAGTATGTGTAACGATTCTAAAACTCGTATCTTCGTTCAATTGTCCTCCACTTCCAAAATGTTGGCCTTATCGAAATCTGATAAACCCGTATCATAAAAATGGTGCACAACCGCCGTTTTTCCTTCAGTAATATCCTTTCGATTATTATTCACTATGTCACTCTTGCGCTGGGTATTCCGTTTGCCTAACGTATGACCAGTTTTTCAGCACCATAACATGGCATGGTTTTGGTGAACAGAGTCCGATCAGTTCTCGTTGGTTTATAGTCCATCCGAAGGTTCATTACATTTTTGCTAAAAACATTTCCGATGTTTTCCCACGGTACTGGATGACGTTGCTTGTGTTTTGACAATCGTTGTTCGGCGATTTATCTTTGTGCAAAAATATCTCTTGATTCTTCGATTGATTAATTTGATCGGTTAGTTGTTCTGACACAGCAACTGTTTGACTAGTACCTTACATGGATCATGGAACTTCTTTGAACTCATTACATATAGTCGTTTGCACCCACATTCAATTTGTGCGTCAATGGATGGTTCGAAAAATAAAGATTAGCAATCTGTTGGAAGCTGTTGGTTAGGCATACCATTTGCGGTCAATGGTTCCATCTTCATTATGTGTCAGAATCACATTCAAAAACGAAAGTTAACAGTCTTGCTCCAATTCGTATGTAAATTGGGTTTTGTGATGGGCTGAGTTAAAAACGTCCAAGATGTGGTCGACCAATCCTCTTGGAGCTGTCAAAAATTTGATCGTCCACGTGTTTAATTAGCTCTTTCAAATTGCCGTTCCCATTTGACTTGGACGATGGTGGATCTAACACATATCCCATTACAATATCAACCATGTGAAATGCATTAGATATTGATAACGGTCAATCAGCGATCAATTCGAAATCACGCCTGTCTAAAATATTTTTCGGATTCTCGGAATTTATTGAAGAATTTCATAGAATTCTTTTGACATTTATCAAATTCCGAAATTCAAAAAAATGTTTTGGACCGGCGTTTTTAATGGTGCAGTGGTTAACTCGTTTGCTTAGCACTACACAACAGAAGATCCCAGTGCCGAGAGTTCGTTTCTCCACCGTTGCAGAAAGAAATCGATTATCAGACGTGTATACAAAACACAGCTGATTGAATCGGTTGTGAAGTATGCAGGGTGTTGAGCGAAGAACTGTCACACGGCTTACCGGTAAAAGACATTGTTGGGAGCCGCCGGTATTCTACTCCTACTAGTTTCGCTCGTCAATACATAGATGGCAACATCCATGTAATGAGTTTTGTCCGTTTTGTCGCACAGCTTTCCACTGGCACAGTAAAAACTCTCGGTATTGTAAGGATCTAATAGAACCACTATCAGCGAAATCTAATAAATAATGATAGGTTGTAAAGGCGGATTATTACTATTTAGACCGGCGTATTTTTAGATTGACCACGTGGACGATAGTTTCCGATATGTTTTCAAATCAGTAATTTTACTTTGTGCACTGATTCCCAGCTATATATACTTCGGGTATGTATGAAGTATATTCCAGACAGCTATACTTCTTGCTATATTTTGTTAACGTACAGTTTGTTTAACTATACGAGTGGCATGACTACTTACAATCACCACATTTGATAATACCTTCAGCACGATTATTATACATATCGTACGTTAGTAACATACATGCCCGAAGTACGAAGGCCTGTCTGAAATTCATTACATATATCCCCGAAGTTTAAAGCAGAAATTTTCTTATCAGTGTGGAGGTGGATAAACTTTTC
Source organism: Phytosciara flavipes (assembly GCA_026413405.1). Taxonomy (NCBI): domain Eukaryota; kingdom Metazoa; phylum Arthropoda; class Insecta; order Diptera; family Sciaridae; genus Phytosciara; species Phytosciara flavipes. Next base: position 6,244 of record JANTFA010161849.1, read on the forward strand.
TAATGGGAAGATCAAGAACCAGTTTTCCCTGGAACTACGAACACTAAATTTCGTAAAACTCAATTTAAACAACGTTATTCACGTACTCCAACCAGCACAGAAAAGTTTACCCCTATTACAGCACCAAAATATATCGTACGCTGTTGGTATATCCACAGTCATAATCGATTAATATTTGAATTTTTTCTATGTTTTCTTTCTTTCGTTCGTACAAATTAGTCATGGTCTTGGTTATTTACTGTCAATAAAAAAATGTTCCCAAAATTGTTCTGCAAAAATTAAAAGAAATACAAAGGACAGATGCTACACTAAGAGCAGCTAAGAGTTCTTCTACACAAATTTTATGTAAATAAAAATTAGCTGAAATAGAACGTCCTGAACAATGATATATGTCCCACACGCTGTGCTCAAATACAAATTGATAACTCTGCCCTCGTGCTAAGAAAATCTTTTGCAGAAAGAAAGAAAAAAAAATCACTCAGAATTTCACCAAATCGATTTGCTGTGTTGTCGAAATAGACACATTTTATTTGCAATATTTATTTATGGATTTGAGTTGATTTGTCGTAAAATAAAGACTACCGTATAATGCAAAGCAGCACTGGCTCACATCAATCTAAAATCTAACAACAACAAAAATCGAAGCAACTTTTATATGTTTGGATTCTAATCAGGTCACGATCCACGGTTTGAGGACACTGATTCGCAATTCGTTTGGCTTCACTTTAGCGGTATAATGAATTTGAATCATAAACTTTCTATCACTTGCACGAGATCAACAGAATTCGGTTGGACATGTGAAGTTCAGCCGTCGTCTTTTTTCTAATATTGTTTTCATAGATGATAAAGAAAAAGAATGGGCAATTGAGTTCAGACGTTCAGAGATATGATTGACCATGTAAACAAAGGAACAGCATACACTGATAGAATAGTCTTTGGAGGCATACGTTGAATAACTTCAGATATGTGTAGTATGCGTCACTGACGCATTGCGTCAGGTATGTATATGGAATATACGTACAGTATGTAAGGTCTACGTATCATGTTCATGTATCATGTGTATGCATGAAACATCTGATGTCTTAAAGCCAAATTGAATCATTCATCCAACACATTACTGATGATAGTAGACATGTGTAATGTAAACATACGCACGATGAGTATATTATGCTGTGACACAATCATGCATAAGGTGCGTAAACGTACAACTTACGCAGTAACCAAGAGGCATGATTGTTTGTCGGAACTTTAAAAATGCCTTCAAACTGGTTCTTCATAACTAAATGTTGTCGGAAATGCAAATAAGAACCATCAAAAGAAACCCAAAATTTTTTACTCGAATTTAGTGGTCTGAAACTGGTTATTTGTTCGGAGATGAAAATACGCGAAAGAGACAACGGTTTATGACATTACATTGAAACCGTTCTAACTAAAATTCTATATGTGTACAAATGACCCGTTTTCTGGCTATCTCTTTGTATCTCCTTGCTCTAAACTGCCTCCATACAACACCGGCATGAGTGTTGCAAAATGTATGGAGGCTCTTTCTGTTTTTGTAAAACGGAGAAAAATTGTTGAACCGGAATAATTTGGTTTTATTGAAGAAAAAGCGAATGTTTTCCACTGGCTCTGATAAAATTTACCTAGAAAAATGCAAAGGTAACCTTCAGATAGACATCTTCAGATAGACGATTAACAATAAATTAACGATTAACGTCTTCAAGGCGTATTCCTAAAGCACGTAGGGCATACTCCGCGTACACTGATGCATTCTTGCACAACGTTTTGTTTGCATACTTCTGTTACCAAGCGCTTCGCAATCAGACTTTCAAAGCAGTATGACTTTATAGCAACGTTGATGAAGAGCACAGCCTCGAAAGTCTGAAGTCCCGAGTTCGCATCCGGCCGAAAAAGGACGAAAAAAATCGATGTAAAAATAGCCTAGATTGGAATGTCTTTCCATTTTTCTTTAATGAATGTTTAGGAGAAGCGAAGCGATTCGAAAACTAAGTTGAAATTTGATCATCTTTTTGGGATTCACACCGTGAGTGCGCTTCAGATTGAAAAAGGAAACGCAGAAATGTCTGTTTTGACGCACAGATTTTATATGTTGGTAGCGTTAGATTGACAAAAATGCGTTGAAAATTTAAATAATCTTAGTGCACTCATGGTGTGAATTAACAAGTGCTTTGAACGTGATCTATCAAGGCTAAGCAACAATTAAATTTTTGGTTAATCTGAGTGAGCGACCACCGGACTAGTAAAACATTCAAGAATATAGACTAGCTTGCATGACTCAGCTTTAAATTTTCTTTATTTAGTTGACATGACCGGCTTGAGCCCACTCTGACTCATTTATTTCGTTCTTAATATTCGGCCAAAGAAGTGCGTCACCCCTCGATCAACATAGGCTGCAAATCTCAAGTGATCAGAGTTGAAGATTGCATTGACATTTACTTCAACCTATCCTAGTTGTTGTTTGTTTGTTTCAATGCAAACTGAAAAGAGTAAGTGGAAAGGATAAAGTGACATTATATGAAGCCGACCACTCTGTCTATGAATTTGAAGAAGCAATCAGATAAACACGTCTCTAATCTCCAAGATTTTCTGTTCGGTAAATGACTGTTTTGGGGGAAATGAATCATAAAATAAACTTTCTGAGATCTCACCATTCGATGATCATCTTTGACAAAATTGTAAACTTGGAGTAACCCAGATTCAATAAATTCACTAATCGAATTTTTTTTTGTTTTATCTATTTTCAGAATGGATTCCATGCCGATGAATTAACACTACGTTATAAAGATGTGAAAGAAGAGAAAGATGTGATAATAGACTTAAAATTAAATGATAATTTAATTCCCCAAGGTCATTTTATGAGATACCAATCACCAAACGGTACTGATGTTGTTCAATATTTTACTAAGACTGACATAGACTTGTGCCATTACAAAGTACGTATAATATGTAACCATATCGACCGACATAAAACATTGATTCATGAAAATGAATTCATTTTTATTTATCAAAATTATTAAAATATTCTTTGTGTGGTTTCGTTTCGTATAGGGGACAATTAGAAACAATGTAGAATCGCACGTGGCGATTTCCACATGTCACGGTATTAAAGGCGTAATATTCGATGGCGACGAAACGTATTATATTGATACGAAGCATAATGGCAACATAAGTGACGAGCATTTTTTGTACAGGTAATTCAATATGTTTGGTTAATGAATGTATAATATGACACGAGGCGCTCGCTCGGATATATACTTTGTTAATAAAATGACTTTTGGGTCGGTGCATTTTGTATAGTATAGCGCTACACAAAGGTTTCGGTCGGGAGTAAATGTAAGCAAATGGGTCGGAATTGATTGAAATATGCCCTCGATATTACCATGCGTATATGTAGTAGTCCACGTGACTAACAAACTTTGAACTGAATAATCTCGAAATTTGTGAAACTTTTTTTAGAACATGTTTGATTCATTCGAAAGAGGATCATTAGTAGGCCAGATAAGGTTCCATGAAGGTTGCTAAAAAAAAAGTCTCCCCGATTCCGAGGTATTTCAAGACCCAGTTTGTTAGTCACGGAACAAGGTCGCGGAATTTGCCATATATATCGAGGCAATCAAATAACCCCATAAAACTTTCTGTTGATTGGAAATTGTTTAAAATTCTTTTTTTTTGTTCGTATTTATATACCGAGGTATATATACTGTACACCCTAGGCGATGAGACATGCGGATAGCTATTTATAAAAAGCGAAACTTTTCCAGCGTTCGGTTGAATCATGAGGCTATAAAATGTATATTGGCGGTTAGGAATGCCGGATGATGGATTTTATCTGAACTGGAAACACTTACATTCCAAAAGAACATTTTCCGTTTCAATGAAGCATTTTTCAAAGGTCGCATACGAAATTCTAAACTTTTTGTTCGTTCTATTGCTACATTACGACATTTCCGTTTGATAAGTAATTTTTATTTCAATCAACAAAGGTTTACAATCGTTTAAAGATAAAATATCTCGTCCAGCGGCTTCTC
>JANTFA010161860.1:0-20059 GCA_026413405.1 Phytosciara flavipes
GAATATGTTGCATCTTTGATTGCCATTCTACGGCTAACGCACTACTTGAATTTCATCAACGAACGCGTCCAATCTTCGGCACCTGCGGCACCAACAAACAACTCGTCACCGACTCACGAATAATGATTATGTGGATCGTTGTCGTCTTCATTTATTTTTTTTTGTCATTTGAAAAAATTTATAATTTTTTTTGTTTCTTTTTATTGTGTCGAAAAAAAAAACGTTGAAGAGAAATTGGAATCCCTTCTTTTCGAAACAACAATGAAGAAATTGTGGTTGCTTCAAAATGTTTAAGTAAAAAAAAAGTTAAAATTGTGGGATGAGTTGTTAGCATAATTCTTTAATGAAAATTGAAATAATTGGGATTTGTCGAAGGCATATTAGAGAACTCACATCACATCAGATAGATTTACAATTTGATTGCCCCAATTTGTTTTGTCATTAAAACCAAAATTAAATCTCAAATTTTAATGCAAAAAAGTTCGGCGAATCGCATCCCCGATTAAAATAAGAATTTTTAATTAAAATTTATCATAAAAAAATGCAAGAAGCGAGCAACGGGGAGAGAGAGAGAGAGAGTTTAATTCATTCTTTTTTTGTCTCTTTTTATTTTTTGCGCATTGTGTGAATGTTCATTTAAATGTTTTTATTCATAAATCTTAGGCCATTTTTATTGTGTAATGTAAATAATAATGCCAAATAATTGAGAAAAGAGAGAAACAGTTTTTGTAGTTCCTAGGTGTTTGTCATGCTAAATGAAATAAAAATTGAAGAGAACAGAAAACAGAAAAACAACAAAACAGAAAAGGAAAGTCACAATTTTCCATCGTTCAATTTAAAGTTCAATCCATGTAGTGAGAAAAATCAATTTTTTTTTTGTTTTATTAAAATAGAAAATAGTTATTTTAATTCGAGTTATTATTAGTGAGAATACTACGATTTATAGTGTGCCAAATTTTATACTTATTATTAAAGAAAATTATTATTATTATTAAAACTATTATATTTGTATCGAATAAAACTCAATTTGTAGTTTTATAGTTAAAAAAAAACCAAAAATCTTTTTAATTTTGAGAGAACCACTCTAACATAACCTCGAATAATTCGAATGGTCGCCAAAGTTTCAAAAATGATTTAGCTTTCATATCATTCCAAATGAACAGTAAAATGCATTAGTGACGTGACAGAGCCGCATCGTCCTATGAAGGTGGGAAAATAGAAAGTTAGAATGGACACAAGAAAGTTTTTTTCCCCAATATTCTGCAAGGACCGTAGCAGACGCTGCCGCTCTCGTTTAGTTAGTTTACGTAATCCCACTACCTACGCAACTCTAGTATGACCGCATAACTAGTTGTAAAAAGAAGTTGTATGAAACATACGCGTTTCAAAATCGCTAAAGTAGCTGCCTTAGTTTAGTACAAGGTCCCCCGAATCCTTTTCTTAACTGAAATACAATCTGGACTCCATTCGCCTTTCAAACGAAACCAAAAACACGATCATCGATTTAGACGCAGGAAACTTCTAGGGCCCAGGGACGGTCTCAGTACAAGGGTCCTTCTCCAATTTCGTTTAACCGACATGCTGTGCAAATGAGCAAATAAGGATAAAGTTTACTCGATTTATATGCAAAAAAAACACTTAGAGTCCTATTTGACCTAGCTCACGATCCCGTGACCCAGTCTTTTGAAGTAGTTGCAGAAAGAATCACTTTTTGGCAACACTGAATGAAGATAAGTGCTGGATAACTAAGCGTCTTGTTTGTGCAACGACAAAGTTTTACAACTACTTCATCCCTTAGGTTGAAGTGTAGAAATGCATTACTTTGACCGCGTTCATAACTTTGACCGTATGTTGGTCCTTACCACTCTTCATTCAACAAACAGAGAGAGAGAGAGAAATACGGTCGAAGTTATATGAACGCGGTCAAAGTTACAATTTCTTACGAAATTTCCATGGTTTAGCGACAGTTTTTTCCAACTACTTTAGCTTATAGATCGAAGTAATTGCAAATCTCCAAATTTTAGCTATAAATTTCAGCAACATTTTTTCTGTAACTACTGGCAGTAGAATGAAATGGTTCTTGGTCAGAAGAGGGAGCTTTTAGCTAAATCATCACAATATATCAATGTAATGTTTCAAAAGGTTTGAAGGTTTTAATCATGGGCGTCCGTTAGCAATGTTTATTTCAAATTTTGTATGAAAAGTGTGACATGGGAAATCTTATCTTAATTTGAAGATTTGCAACTACTTCAACTTAAAGACTCAAGTAGTTGCAAAACTTTGTCATTACATAAACAAAACGCTATACACCCTAAATTGAATCTTTATTCTGTGTTGCCAGACAGTGATTTTTTTGCCACTACTTTTGCAACTACTTAAAGCGGATCCGTGACCCGATTTCGATAAATTCCTTCTACTGGATTGTAATCTATTGTCAGAATCAATGTTTTGCTGCCATATTCACACTTCCAACATGTACTTCTTCATAGGTATTAGGGCACGACTATCACACACATATCCAAGAAGTATTTTTTCGAGCTGCTGTTTGACATTGCATATCTAGGTATTCTTGTATCGATGTTTCAAAGTGAGTGAATTTTTGTGAATTGTTGTCGAATAAAAGATGTTCAAGACTTTTGAGAACGGATCTAAGACATCGAGCTGATTTGATAGCCATCAGAAATCATGCTCTGCGCAAAAATAGTGACCAATTTATCGGTCTCTCAGTATCCTACTTCGCTACTTTGTCCTGCTTTTTTATAATTCTTTCTACTTGTCCTACTGACTTACGTAGGGCACTTCAATTGAATAACAATCAATCGAATATTGCTTACCTCGAATAGAATATTATCTATTTCGACATTAGTATCGTTTTTAAATATTATAATAGCACTCGACAACTAGTCGGAGCTGAGCATCACTATCTAAACATTTACATAATATTCTTGCACTTCCGTTTTCTTCTTCGATTCAAAATTTTCGCTACGCGGCATTTTATTTGACAATGATTGCAGATTTGAATCGAATTGGTAATATTGATTGTCTTTCTCACTTTTTCGTCATTTTCTTGTGCAATCAATGGACCGATCAGCGTAGAGCAGAGAGATTAAAGCCTGTATGTCACCATCATCTTCTTAGGCTAGACTGAAAAATAGTTGTCGAGCAGACTGACAAAAACTAAAGAAAGATACAATCAAGGAAATCAATCAGTCGAGAAACATCAAATTAAAATGTGGAGGGAAGCTGTTAATTCGAGTTGATCAAAGTACAGGCAGTTCTGACAGTAATTGTCTCTTAGACAAGGAATTCTTCTTCAAACTTAATGGGATTCTTTTCTATTTTCTAAGTAAAACATTTTTCTCTTAGGACAATAAAAGTCCCACGTGTCCTGCGGTTACAAAATACAAAGAATACTAAAAGTATAATGAAAAGTACTTCCAGGGGATAAATTCGATTTTGGCCAAGGAATAAAACAATAAGTGGCTCAAGTAAGCCATTATCATTATCAGCGGTCACAAAAATCATTCTTCCATTTACACCAGTGGAAACAATACATTCAGTCAGCTACAAATATACTGCGGTTTGGTTATCACAATTCGCGAACTGCGTACTGTTTTCAAGAGAAAAATGAAGTTAATGTTCTTACGTCAACAAAGGTTATCATTCCATCTAATTGTCCAAAATAATTCGAAAACCGTTCTTAGTCGTAGCATAGAGACGTGTGGTGAAAGTTTCGTAAATTTTTTTCTAATTTACAAATCGAAAGACGCGATATCGAAGTAAATGCATTTAGCAAATTGTCCCGTTGATATCGGTTCGATGTCATGCTCCGTTCCATATGCAATGAGTAAAAACTCTGGCCGCATCTTAGCCGCCATTCGATAATTTTTCATTTCATTTTCCTTCCCCTTCCCCTTTCTCTTGTAGACTGGAATCGAATTTGAAATTTTCGAGTTCTTAAAAGATCGGAGGGATATCGTTGGAACCGGAATCAACTTTAAAATCTAAGCTTTCAATCACTTTTTCTATGGCGCTCAAAAGTCTATTTCTCATGTATCCGATGTTACTTTTTGGGGACTCTGACCCGCCTTTTCGGAGTAGTATTACTGATAAATGTGGGCAATAATTTCAGCTTAGTATGGTCATCTTCCTCAACCAGATTTTGCGCAATTCGAATTATCCAGCAGGTATTATTGTACTGCTATGTTGGTACAGACGGCGTTGGTGCAAACAAAAAATTGAGAGTAACAGCACTCTTCGTAGCATAAATAAGTACGACAGCATTTTCGTAAAATTAGTTCCAAGTTAGAGATCAAACTCATCAAACGCTATACTCAAAGAAATGGATTTAGCGAAGCAATTTCTCTTATTATTTTGTGTGATATTTTCGGCATCATTATGTACTGCTGACGAATACGAAGGCTTGGACTGTATTGTGGAATATTTGAAGGCGAAAGGGAAACTGCATGAAACTTTTCCAACAACTGTACCGTCGCCGTCATCAACCGAATGTGAAAAAGTTGCTATCAAAGATGTAAGGAAGGTGTTTAAATCACATTTCACCAGACAATTTGTACCAAAGTTTCAAAATGGATCAGACTGCTTACTGGGTGAATACGATAAGAACGAAATTTTCGATGATCTCATTAAACTAATTGTGATACGAATGACCAAGTTTTTGAGTGCAAGTGACAGAGATACTCAGACGGCAGAGATGGCAAAACAATTCGAGATCGTGGCAAAGGAAATGGCTCTACAGTGTCGCGTAGACGACAATGATTTATATGAAATATTCGTTGAAGACGAGTGGGTTAAGAATCCTTTTGTGAGAGTAGCTTATGACGCTTGAATTTTGTATGGAAATTGAGTGGTTCTGATCAATAAAACAATATGAAACTATTGCTCTGGTATGGCTTGACGGTGTTTTTTTTTCGGTCACTGGCCGCTGCTCTTGCTTACTTTCGTTACTTTCCCAACACTCCATTTCTCCATTCGTTGTATGTAAAGCAGAAAAATCATATGCCCTCTCCTGAGATATACTCATCACAACAATAATACCACTGAGAAACTATTAAAATGTCTCTCTCAATACTACACGGCTAATATGTAGAAGAATGAATGAAAACAAATCTTTAAGAAAACGAAATAAGCGAAAGATAGAGGGAGAGAGCTATCCCAAAGCAACAAAGATCCATGCATCAGATTAATATCAGTAAATTGACGAGTGACGGGTCATTCCATTGTATGGTCTCGCACGTCGAATACACAGTTCACATTACGTACAAAGTTGTTTTAGTTCATTCTGCCTGAAATGGCTGTAGGAATCTTATGCAGTCATTTATCTTATGGCTGTCTACTGCATAATATACGTTACACAGCTATAATATGAAGCATACGGCTATCAATGCCGGGTGTTTCATAAGAGAATAAAATTCGGAACGAGTGTGCGATACACAGGCTTATCGAGTTTTCAGAAATCAGAAAAATAAAAACATATTCCAATTGACGTCAATTTTCTTACCAGGGAAATTTCTTATTGCGAATCACGCCTCATTACCTTCATGTTCTATCCGCTCGTTATAAATGTTTGCCTCTGGAAGAAGAGCCTGATTCCTCTTCTGTAAGGCTCAATAATGGTACCTGAGTAAAGTGTTCTTAAAGCAACACTCGAGGGGAAACTACTTCGACGTTTTTTTTTACTTTCGATACTTTTTCCCCAATTTTCGTGACTTTTTTGATTATGTTAAAAATTCTTGAGCAATTGGCGGGCGGGCACAAAATCTTTCAGGTATAGCAATGGATTGTTGGCAAAAGTGTAGAAAAATCCGGTGCCTACTTACCACTATTCTGTTCCTCGAACCCATTACGTCTGAAAAGATTCCAAGTCTACGTTTCATGTCCTGTATAGATAAAGCTTGTGAGGTACGTTTTTCTCATCCCACAATTGGTTGCTTTTAACCCGGTTTAACAAAAAAAAAATATTTCGATTTTTAGGTGTTTGACTTGATGAGAGATGGCCCTGATGCTTAACTCTATGATAAAATGGCTTCAAACTTCATGAAATGTTGCGAAGTTTTTGCCAATCTCAAGAAGTTTCTATTCACTCTTGTGAAGTTTTCAGCCACTTTTCACGCAAAATACCGGAACGTCCGCAGCGTTTTGCGGTGGAATGTAGAACCCTCCCGTAACCAATAAAAACAGCAGGATAATATTGTCCACCTCAGCAACTGAAAATTGCTCGTGTATCTTCGACGTTATGTTTTGCCAACTGTATCTTCACTTCTGAAAAACTTCTGACAAATTCAATCCAGTCCAGTTATTCGTTCCACATGCGTAATAATTGTGATGACGCACCCTACATGATGGATCTTCATTCTTTCACTAACTTTACTAAAATTCTTCATTATTCATAATTGTATGCTAAGAAAAGGTGATCAGGCTAGGTCGTCATTCCGACCTGTAATTATTTTTTGACATTTTTCAATACCAGATCTTCTCAAAAGTGTTCCTTATGTCCTGCGACTTAGCTCAGACGACTATACTATTGAGTAGTTTTTAGTTTTTCTTTGAAATTCACGCCATAATAATATTTGAATTCTGAACGGATTTTTTGTCAATTTAACGCTGTCGCCAACTGTGCGTCAAAACTGTGCGTTTCTTTTCGAATGTGAAGCGCACTTACTGTGGGAATTGAAATTGCCATAGCTCTGCTTACTAGCATGAACGTCACTAGTATTTGAAACGTCAAAAACCTCCAGACGTCATACGTGCGTGTGTGAACGTTTGCAAATGATGTACATTTTTACTCAGCCTTTTGAAGTAGCTGTAAAAATTGTTGCAAAAAACATTTCACAAATTAAGCAACTACTTCTGCAAGAACTTCAGTCGCCTACCAGGATTTTGAAGTGGTGGTCGAAGCGGTTGCAGAAAACGTTTTCCTTTCACGAATTTCGGGACTACTTCCGCCTCCGAAAATTTCTTATGTTCATGCTAGTAAGCAGTGCTATGAGCTTGCATAAGCTATAAGCCTTATAGTATAAGGTATCGGTGTAGGTTCTGCGTAATGGTAATGCGGTAGAATTGCAAACATTTCATATTTGCAGATTTTAGAAGAAATTTCTCGTGATTTCTTTGATTTTTCAGATTCATTTTGATTTTTATGAGCTACGTGTATCATGACTTTCCGGATCAGTTTCCCCCTCAGTAAAACTAAGGAAGTACACAAATTTTATATGTATGTCGAACATCAAGCGATACTTTGTACGAAAATTAACAGATTGCATCTTTATGTGGTGGCGTTACGCTTACCGTTTAAAAAACCATTAAGATCTCAAAGACCTCACGAACAGATCTCTTGTACGTTGCATAATAATGCAATTTCCGGCGAGTCTTTCATATTGAAACACTCAAAGGTACAACAAAAATATTTCTAATTTTAAATCTGTGAAGAAGGTCGTTCGCGTCTAATGCTTTTTGATTAATTAATTTTATTTCAGTTCTTTGTCTGTTTTTCCTATATCTATGCGCTCATAAATTGTCAGTGAAGCTTTTATTTGATCACTGAGCACTCAAGTCCGCATAAGTTCATCAATATTTTAATTTATGCTGTCTAGGTCAGAAGGTAAGATCACTGAAGGTCGGACAAAACAAATTTACCGAAAAAAACCATAAAAATAACAAAACTGTTAACGGCATACAAATAGCAGAAAATAGTTTCTTTGCTCTTCATTAAGATCAAGGGTATCGATGTTTTAATAGTAAACAAACCGAAGTTGTATGTTGAGACAGACCCCCACATGTGGAACGAGAAAAAAAGTTCTTTTCAAGTTCAATTTGGCGTCTTGTCTCGTCCAATGAATGTATTGGCGCAATGATGGACAGAGACAAATGCAATGAATTAACGTCTTTGAGTTGAGTGTTGAGTATTGCAAAATGAAGAGGAATGCTAATAACTGAATAAAAATGTTTGACAAATCGAAATCCACATTCATTGAGATTGTTAGCAAGTGATCATCAAGGTGTGAAATCTGAGATTGTATTTGATTTTATCAATATATTCACACCGCATTTCCACAAGAGGAAACGGTATATCTGATTTGAACAAAATTACTTAATTCCGACCATAGCTAACGAGAGTGCTGTTGTTGTGTACACGTAATTTCATTGTTTAGCAAAATATTCACTTAAGAATGGGTCGGTGTTTTCAGCATACACAAAGCAACAATACAAACCAAATCTTTTGAAGAATTTTTCATTTCCAACGATGAAGCGAACTGTGTAAAAAGTAGATATTGGTCGAGCCGTATGGTGTTTTAGCAAGACCCTCATTTGCAACGACATAAGTTGTGGAAACTCAAGCGAGAAGTGAAGTGTTTTCGAGAAGTTCAACTCAGCACCATCAGGAAAATGTGAAAAGTGATAACATAATATGACCGAACGGATCATAATAATTGCAATCAAGTTAATGGTAATAAGTTCGTGCAGTGCAGATCTGAATATTTTGTCGTTCATTACCAGGACCTACGAATCAAACGTTAAATCGTTAAGGAATTTCTTCCACTTAAATGAAAATCATTCGAATGGGTTCGTTCGTGACAATGTCTATGAAGTTGACAGCACTTACTCGCAGAATTACTATCGAAGAAGGGAAGATGTACAGTATAGTGAGGTGAGTAAGGGGTTCTGACTATTATGATGTACAGTCTAGAATCAATTTGAGACTCTCATCCACAAATGATGACAAAAGTAAACGATGTTAACGATGATCTCTTATCACAGAAGATTCAAAAGATTATTTTGTTATAAACTGGGTGCTATACATAAGGTGTGTCCCTGTGTACTCAAAAATGTATGGATTTTTCTATTCGATTGAATGGAGCGTTTGGCTTTGCATCGTTGAGTTATTGACATTTCTCGAACGACTAAGGCTTTGACGAAAACGAGCAATGTCCTACGGTTAATGCGGTCTTATAAAAACCTTATCAAAATCTTAACGAAATTATAATGAGGCATCCTATACTCTTGAAATTCCACCTGATTATCAACATAAAACGGAAAGTCAAACTTTAATGTTCAGGCCAACGTTACACGCTGTGCAAGCGAGCGATAGCGAGTATTAGAAATCCCCTATGCAGCCGTAGTGGTTATCTCGTCTGCTTTCCACTAAGCGATTGAAGTTGCCAGTGCGAGAGTTCGATTCCCAACTGTGGCAGAAAGAAAAAACCGATTGTCAGGCGTGTAGACAAAATACAGCTGATTGAATTGATTCGAGTCTGTGGTAGTTGGTGGATAAAGCTTTCCCAGTACTTGCCGACAAAGATATTGTTGGGAGACGCTGGCATTCTACTCCTACTAGTTTGGCTCCTACGTACATAGATGGCACTCAATATCGATTGGGTTTGTTACGCAGCTTACCACTGGCACAGTAGAAACTTTCGGTATTGAAAGGATATCAAAATGTAGAACCACAATCAGTTAAACTAGTAAATAATTAACGCTGCGTCAGAAAAACTACTACTTTGCCTTTTTGAATTTGTGGCACACTTACGGCTCTCGCAGCTCCTTACACTTTTAACGGTTCATTGCAATTGTTACAATACTCAGTCATTCGTTCATTACCACTCAATTCAAAGACAAAAATATTATTTCAGGTCAACAGATATGACGATTACTACTCCAACTTCATAACGGATTTTGATGAGGATGTGTTTACCCCATTGACAGCATACGAAGACGAGCAAGAAAAACGTAGCAGCAATTTGGGTAAAGAAACTGTAGTGCTTTGCACATGACGGCAAGCATGAACTGTACCGTTGTAGAGAGTTCATTTGTAGAACTTGACAATAAGTTTAAGTTTTCCATTCCAAAGGTTTTTTCCAATCAATTATGAAACTATTCGGATACCGCCCGTCTGAACTACCAACACCGTCCATACCAACCCCGTTGAATACGTCCAACAGGACGACAGGTCTAGATGTTCGCTTGAAGTCAAGCTACTTTACCCAAAGGCTTTTGAAGACGATGAAGTATCAGTTCAAATTGATTTATCCGGGAACGTTGTGGTGTGGCGGTGGAACGCTGGCAAGAGACAACAATGACTACGGATTTTTTAGGAAAACCGACAAATGCTGTTGGAAGCATGACTCGTGTCCGGAGTATATTGCTGCTGGAGACAAGTGGAATCATTTAGAAAATGTTGGCATTTTTACGAGGTGAGTTGTATGAGATTCATTTGCATAAACGACGTACTGACCTCCCAAAAAGTGAATGACTAATCTTCTCGTCTTTCAATTTCATTTTATCTTGAAAAGGAAAACTCGGTTTTTGGTTTCGTGTTCTTTTTTTTAAATAAATTAAAGAAATTCTCATTTTCTATTCAGCAATAGTTGTTTTGTATGCATTCCATTACGGGCGGTTGCTTGCAAACACAACTGACGCACAGTTTTTTCGTGTACAGTCTTTCTCCTATCAGTAGCGTATTGTTTCCGAATTTGCACGTTTCCTCTGGTAAAACTTCAGTTTTAGAGTTATCGTTTAATCGAAAGATTATGTCTGAGTCGGTAGCTGGAAAGAAAAATGAGAAGAATATTGAGCCTCGTGACGCTGTTATTCGTTATTGATTTTCTCTTGAATTCAAAGCTCCAAAAAGCTCTTCAGAGCTTCAGGCTAGTGACGCCTGTGAGAATCACTTCGGACGAATTTCACTCACGACATTTGAAGTCAATAGGACAGCAGCCGCTATTTTTGAAGTAGATCGGCACACATCCCTCTTTCATTTTGTTGAGGTAGCGCAACTCGAGTCCGCAATCGATTTTCCGACAAAATTGGTTCGTTGCCATCGGTTGTGATGCATTGAAATTCTTGTGACAAACACATGAGTGACACGGCACATCATCCGGATAGAATTTGGTGCCTTCGTGATAGATTTTACCGTTGTATTCGCATGTCGTTCTTTCCACTTTTTCTGGAATCATAATTTAGACGACAGACAAATTAGTTGGGCCAGACGTTTTCCATATTTATTCACTTTTCTCTCTACTTACCACAAATTGGCTGTGAGCAGCAACTATTTTCGGTAAACATATGCTGACAACCAATAGATTGAGGAGTCCATTTATAGCTAGCACACTCTAATTTGGGACACACAAATTCGGCTCGTCCTTTAACTTCTGTGCAACGGCAATGGTCCATACATTGCGGTAAATCCTCTTCGGGCGCTTTTTCTTTTATCGCATATGTTTTTCCCTTCAGATGGCATTTCTTTTTGTCCAATTTCGTTACATCAGGACATTCGAAACTTAAAACCAACCCAAGTTAGAATAAAGGCCAATGACATAAAATTCGAATATCCTTACCGTTCGAAACAACATCCTCGGTCGTCCAATTTTCCAACACATCCCAATTCGTCATATAATTTCGGCACTGGTGGACATATCTCACACTCCTCTTTTTTGCAGTATGCGACCAAGAATACACTGGCTAACACTAGAAGAATTTTCATGTTTCGTTTTGTTATGTAAAAAAATAATTTTCTAACGAATTCAAAATTAACTGAACGGCAACGATGCTAGTAACCGACTGACTTCAACTTATATTGATCTTTAATTTACTTGCTGTACAATAGTGCAGAAAAATATCTTTATCACAAAATTCAAAAATATGCAAATGTGATCGATCTAATAGACCATAAATCTGGCTGGTTATTTTCAGACTTTTATTTTTCACCATTTAACTACTGCATTTATGATAAATATTCAACCGGATTATAATTGATACTACCAACATGTAACGTTCGCATTTAATGCTGTTAAAATAATGCAGAGTTGCGGGAAGGCCAATGAAGCTACGAAGCATTTAAGGCCAATTCATTTTATCAATTTCATATTTCAATTGATTCAGTAAGGTTGGTGTGAAAGCTCAACTTGGCGAAATTAATTTTATTTTTGTCAAGTTGAGCTTTCACACAAACCTTACCAACCCAATATAATTACTGCTTTATGTGTATACACTGCCGTGTTAAGCCAAAACATCGTATCGCATTGTTTGTGTGCTTTGAAGAGCTTTCGTTAGCTTCGAGCTTCTTTTGAATTACATTACAGTGGAAAAGTGGAATACTAAATTAGCACAAAGCTTGCGAAAGCTTTCAAAGGGGTCATTCAAATAGTGTGCACGCACATAGAGAGGGCAAAAAATCGTTGAAAGCCTGAAAAAGAGTGCACAGTAGAGGGGGAGCAGACCAAAAGCGTGCGCACTACGAGAGTCAAATGTCGGTATTGAACACTTGAACAGAATTTCACATGTTAGCACTGAAAGCTGCAACAAGTACTTTTTTATTAAGTCCAGCCATCTTTTTGGAGTAAGCTTATTACGGAGGCCACCGTTGGGCCCACTGTACAGCTGGTGATATTCAAATGTTCCGCTTATTTCGAATGAACTGATTCTTGTTGTTCCCAATAGATGGAGTTAGTCATTGTCAATGTCAATCGTTAATTTTTCCGTCAAAGAAGCCATCCATGAGAAATCACTTTGTATTTTTTCTAATATTTTGAAACCTTGCGGTCGATAGAGATCAACGAGCATGAAGCTTTAAGCTTCACAGCCAAGACTGATAATCCTCATGATTAGGAAAAACCGTATGGACAATGTCTATGCCGGGAGTCGAACCCGTGAACCATAGGCTGTGAGTCTGACGCTCTACCGATTGAGCTATCGGAGCAACAAGTATACTTTTGAGCATTTCAATGCTCCTTCCGAGACCTACAACAACAATTGTAAAAATTTTCGGCGGACTGTCACCTCCATTTAATCGAAAAAGCTACGAACAAGAAGATTAGATTATAATCATAGTCTCAAATAAACAGAAACTAAAGTTCGTACGAACTCTCTACTCTTCTCTCACTTGAGTAATAATAACGTCTTTTATCGGCATTGAGCCAGAGTTTTATTTGGCTTCGAAGCTCAAAGATCCTGCACAGGCGAATGTGATTGAATATATTTCGCGTATGCACTTTTAGGGAGAGGATGATGCGTAAGCGTGCAGAAAAATGACCAGAGAAATGCGTTGGTACTATTTGAATGGCCCTTAACAGGCAGAGCACTAATACGTGTTCTGGTATAACACGGCAGCATTCCCGTACGTATCGTATTTTTTACAGCAAGTTTTCTTCACTTGATGTCGAAATTTTATTGAACCATTTAGGAAATAACGGATTCCAAATTTCTACTGTCACAATTCACGTCGTAAGTGCGCCAAGAATATTTGTATTTTCAACGCATTTTCGCCAATTTACCATACAAAAACTGTGCTTCAAAACAAACCTTTTTCCGTTTCTTTTTGGTGTGAATTGATACAATAGCTGAAACAGTAACTCAGTTTAAATAAACACATTTTCCTGCATCTCTAACGTTTTACAGTTCGATTGATGGTTTTAATTTTGATAAATTTTTGGATATGAATGTAATCTACACAGTAACATTCTTTTTGTGTGTTGATAATTACTTCCTCTTCCCGTAACCCACTCTATGAAACACCATACGTATGAAATATAAAGTCATTAAATCACAGAATCATTGCCATGCCATACATCTTATAGTGCAGGTAAATGTGGAAAACATAATTTCACTAATTTCTGAAGCTAAAACAACGAAGGCTAACTAATTTTACTTTACTAGGGATGTAATGTGGCCATTCCCTCCCTAGGGAAAAGCCTTTACATCGCTCGTAAAGTAAAATAGCATACTATATCAGGGAGGCAACTCGATACCTCGTTACCTACTATTATGCATGTCGCAATTGTATTGCACTATGGGACAAGATGAAGAGGTTCACGTGTCATTCATATACAAAAATGTGACTAGTCTATTATGGAAGTCTTATGAAGCGTAAAAGCTTCAAAATTTCCTCAAAGTTTCAATGAAATTTTCAAGTGGATCCAATCATTCGTTCACCGCACTATAGCAACAATTTCGTGGCTAAACTTTTTTTTCGGCCACTTCAAAAGTTAATGATAGTCGTTTCTCATATGCAAATTTCAAAAAACTTTCCTTTCTTGATGAAAGCCAGAATTGCAATTTATTCAAAACGACGACTGAAACTAATTTTATTTTGATTTGTTTCGTAACAATAACAATCGGAAAGAAAATCAAGCATCAACATCAAGTTTACTAACGACCTTCTGCTATTGCGTTGTTTTTTGTTTATTACACAACTGAATAAAGGAAAATTTTGAACAGTCCAAGTTCAATATTGGTAGAGTAAGAGCGGTTGCAGTAGACAGATTGTTGAAATTGTGGTTCAGCTCACTCATTGATAAGTTGGAAAACAAAAATATTGGAATCATTGTTAGAGATACTGATTAGGGGCTAGACCGTCGGAATGAGCGCACGTATACTAATGTTAGACGGCATAAACCACTGTTTATCAATCAGTGAAACTGCCGCCTGTAGCCGGCAATGAATCTTAGGCACTAGAAAGAAATTGGAAATAAATGGAAATGGAATTGTTCTGACAGATTTTTACCAATGGGCTAACCCCCTCACCCGCAGAAATTGCAAGGAACGAATCCAGTCGTTGTGTTAGTATTTCTGGCATTCATGTGATTGAGAAAAGTTCTTATTCATCGAGAAAGCTTGAGTCTACAAATAAAAATCATCTCGTTTTATCAATCCTGATTTTTCTCGTCACCACATGATCACCGCGTTAAAGAATGCCAACTTGTACAAACGTGCTACTAAGATTCACCGTAGACTAAACTCGAACATGTGTCAAGGAGCTGAACTGCTGAACATAAAAAGGACGCAAGAGAGGGGAGAGGGGGTTTGAAGGTATTGGAAAAGTTCAGACACAGGAGAGAGAGGCGTCGAAAATTCCACAAGAAATTGCGGACGTCCGATATTGACTGGTCGAAAAAGCCCATCGGGGGTTCCATGCAACTCAATTGCAAAAGGCTCACAAACTTGATATTTTCATACAAAAAGCGAAAAGATCCATCGGTGACCCCCTAAGGAAGAAATGCAAAGAAATGAGAACTTCTTCGACCCTACACGATAGCGTGTTATTTACACGTACACAGAACTACTCACCTGCGCTCTAACAAAAAACCATAATTTCTAAACATCTTCTGCAAAAATAATGCTTTCAGATCTCATTGTGAGTGCGATCGGGATTTTTACACGTGTCTGAAGGGGATCAATTCATTCATTTCAAACCAAATCGGAGTGACTTACTTTAACCTGTTACGACCGCAATGCTTTCGCAAGGAACATCCAATTGTGAGCTGCTTGGAAAGGAGGTAAGACGAGGAAGGAACGTAGCCCCGTACGACTCGATATAATTAGTGCATTAGTGTCAGTAACGCTTTAACGTTTATCTAACTTTGGTCTGACGGTTGGAATTCGTTCTTTTTATAACCAAAGGCGAATGCCTTTCGTCCTTACCAGAGAGATGATATTGCTGATGGTTTTCCAGCCGCAATATCATCTCTCTGGCCCTAAACGTCTGCTTCGAAGTATTAATTCTAACAGCACTCGGTACATTGTAGGGGGCTAAAAATGTAAATATAAATTCATTGGTTTCTTAATACTTGCAGGAATGACAATCGATGTTTTCATTATGTCATAGACAATGATCAACCGGAACAGTGGCAGTGGTTCGATAACAAAATTTACTGATTTTTGTCTGTAGGACTTTGGTGAAGATGTAAAATACAACAACCGACTCTTTGTTGTTCAAATGGCGCAGAGTTTTAATAACATTTAAGGATTACATTTATAACTAGGTAAAACATGTCCTCCAGCTACAATCAAAGCGCACGGCAAAAAAACTGCAGTACACCAAAACAATAGAATTTCGAGATCACTTCAGTGCCCGGAGTTATGGTCTGCAAACATTTTACATTAAATATTGATATTCATCTACTTTATTAGCTAAAACATGTATTTTCCCGAATCAATCGGAATATGGTATGTCAATAGAAATGCTGTCAACAGTTAATTCTGGAGGCGTTGTCGCCACTGGAATGTTATCGGACCTTATGCATTTCCACTGACGACAAGACCAGAACAATCGTAACGTTGCGTAATAGAATATCTCGAAAATACTCAATGCCGAAACGCCCATAAAAACTCCAAGCAAGCCACCGCAATCTGACAGAAAGTCTATGAAATCCTTTCGCTCCATTCGTGTGACCTTTTCAAGATTCTGATGCCGAAAGAAAACCGACAAAAGTGTTGAAGACTTTCTGGTGGGGAAAATGGACACAAATTTCTGTTTTATCATTTCTATGTATCAGCATCAACATTACCCAAACTGATACTCTTCAGTCACGTTAATCAGATGCGGTCCAAAATTTGATGGTTTTGATGAGTGGATCAATCGGTCCGTCTCGGCGGTATACGTAACGGAATAACAGGCCGGTAAACAATTGCATAAATTTCGGTGTGACGTAACTTCATCACCTTTTTCTTTGAAATCTGCCCCTCCTCCGAACATTATAATTTCATTATATGAGTAACAACTTATGTTTGCAGTTCCACAGATGTCAGTGGTGCTGTTTCCTGAAAAAAGGAAGGGGGAAATTTAAACCGCATTTCCGTGGAATGATGTACGAAACATTCGGAATGCTGTTTGTACTTGGCATTGAGAATTTTACACATCCACACTTTTTCAATACATAATCCGCCACACATTCGGTTTCGCAATTTCTCTGAGTGTATATCTTGAAGAACTTCAGTTTACTTTCCGAAGTGTAGAAGCATCGCCGTTGCTCTGGTGTATAGCGTCTTAGATTTTCACAAGTGTTTGTCAATTTTGGTTTGACCGAAATAGATATCTCTTGCAATAAGGGCACGTGGAATGATAGCGTTGAATATGTAATGGTTTCACCAGGTGCATGTAAGTATACATTGTAACCGGGAAGTTCATCATCACTACATACAGAGCCCCTGTTTTTCATTTTAACTTCCCATCACAATCCAGTGGTATCACCGGACAAATAAGTTCGGAACGGAAATTTCCATCCTTCATTCTCATTTTCATATCCAAAATCAGGGTTCCAGGAGATAATATCTGATCCATCAGTTGTTATCATCATACCGGGTGCCATTCTGGAAGACAATCATTGTTGGGGTCATCATCATGAATTCTGTTATCAAATGAAGTATTTCTTACTCATTTGTATAAATATCACGTGACTTCAAAGTATTGAAGGCGACGCAGAGACCTTTTTCCGTCAAAATTATTTTACCAACTTCCGATGGTTTAGAATTATTGTAAATCTTCCGGAAATAGATGTGCGAAAATGACCATTGCAACGAGTTTATCGCATCAGGTGCCATTTCTATAATATTCCTGAAAATGGAGTCGTTTGCAATGGGGTCCTTGAACTTTTTGTTAAATTGAGCGCCACATAAATGTTGTACGGCCGGAAGTGCACCAAACTTGCGACCGGATCTGAGATACGAATGATGAAAATAAATAATGAGAATGTTTGTTCGTCCTTAAACCTAAAGGGACTTACTTAGTTTCAGAAACGTTTTCTACTGTCACCTCACCCATCCATTTCGGATCAGAAACAAATTGCTCCATGTAGCGCTCCGAAATTTTAATATCTGAACAAACAGTTACAGTTGGAAATGGGATCTCCGAAATCAATGTCTCTTCTCCGCTCAGGCTCATTATGCTTGGGTCATTATTCGAATCAATCCAAGATCGGATGATATATTTTCCACAAAAGCAAGTTAACACGATGAAAGCTATCGCCCACGAAACTCTATTTTGACGATAAAGATAGTCACGGAGTTGAACGAAACAACAAAACGAGAGATGGTAAATTTTCAAAAACAACTGACCTTTCAGTCCAGTGGCGTTGTCGTTCGGTGAAATATTTACATCCATGAATTGTTGTGTTTTTGCAATAGTCCGTTAACATCCTTCGTGTCATCTGAGTTAAAGAGAGTTAAAACTTGTGTAACTACAAGAATTTTGCAATTTAATTCGAATTAAAACACTGGAAGTTGTAAATGGTCAAATTTTAAGTGGCTACACTACGCCCAGACAACAACTACGGAATAGAGGTGAGTGGGTATGCTGCTTAGAAATCTACTGCCATTTTGTCAGCCTGAATGGACAGTTGGAATTTTGACTACTTCGACTTAAAACATCATTCTAAGCAAAAAGTTGTTCAACGGTATGCCTCCAAAATGCACCGATTTTTTTATAAAAATAATTTTGTTCACAAAAAGCGACCCAAAACCGAACCATTTTTGTCAGCCGCCAAAAATGTGCCTGAGACCATATGCAGCCGCGTTGAATTTAAGTCAGAGAAATGCTAAGTTGGTACGCCTGCGGCCAGATAAATTCTTTCGAATTCTCTCCCATAAAAACCAACTGTCATTCACAGGTTCCTTCTATCTAGCCGCAGGCGTACCAACTTAGCATTTCTCTGGTGATGATATTACATAAGAGTTGGGTTTACACACTAACATTTGTATCGCCAAATAAAGCAATTATTTCGAACATTTGAAAATTTAAATTTTAATAATTGTAAGCAATTTTAACAAGGTTTGAGTTAAAATAAAATAATTTAAAGATAACATTGTAGAGCAGTTCTATACACCATGCTTTGCTCGTACGGGTCCCCCTTATGTTTTTTTAAATAAACAGTAGGTTTTGAAGTTAAATTATTGCGTATCGAAACTTTAGCGTCATCCTTCCTGATTGAGTGTTCTACTTCGTTATAACATTAACACAAATGAGTTGAAAATCTATTTTTTACCCGCAAGGCTAACTGTTCGAAACTGTTCTAACTTCATACAAAATCATTTACTTCCCCACAAGGCTAACTATGCTAACTATCCGAAGTAAAACACTCACTTCTTTTGTAAGTAATAGACTTGCGTCACTTTATCTTGTTTCAAGAGGTTTTTGTCTGATACATCAATTCTGGAGTGGAGAGAGTTTTCAAGAAATCACACTGGAATTAAATGAGAATCAACATAAATCGAGTAATCTTCGTTTTGCAGATGCCATCATCCTTATGGCAACTAATATAGGTCACGCTCAGGTCACTGTTCTTATTGATCGTATGGTGTACACGTTTTTTCATTAATAATTACTCAAAAAACACTGTGCTCAAATATCAATGTCCGATTAGCTTAACCAATTTACCGATTCGATCGTCTCTTTGCTCAGAGCTTGTAGTCCAGGATTTACTGGATTGACGGATAGAGCGTTTATAATATGATCCATTTTCTGTGCGTCGTCCCACAGTCACAGTACAAAGATACGTCCATCTCCCCATTTGATTAGCCGAACAGCAATGACCCTATCGAATTCAGCAATTTCCATTCCCTCCTTTGCAGATTGAAGTCCTCTGATTTCTCGGTCAGTTCAACTTTGATGGGAAGCTTCAAGCTTGATCTCAAGATGAACTTATCGAATACCAAAGTAATCACAAACATTGACTGTCATCGAACTGCCTATGAACTGAAATTGGGTCTGGACAACCAAACTGCAGAAGCGTAGAATTGGTTTCAAATGTGTAGCGTCTGGTAAACTGAGACTTATTTTTGAAAGCAATATGGATATCAGTCTCAAACGTAAAGTGTTTGACACATGCATCCTTCCAATAGTAACGTATAGAGCCACAACGTTACCGTTAACCGAAGCATCTGAAAATAAATTCAAAGTGGCGCAAAGAGCCACGGAACGAAGTATGCTTTGAAATACGCTTAGTGACAGAAAGACGAATCAATGGATTCAACAGAAAACCAACGTCGATGTCATGGAAAGAGCAGCATCTCTAAAGTGGAGTTAGGCGGTATATATTCCAAGCATGACCCATGACCTAGCGTCAGACCACCAGAGTGGTGGACGAATAGAATCATTAAATTTTTGAAAGAAATAACTTTGCAAAGAATTGGCAACAAGTAGCAAAAGGTTCCTTCTATTTCTTCATCTCTTCCACAAACTAACCGTTTGCCATTTATATTGACCTCAAAATAATCTCCTGATAAAGCTTAGAATTTCAATCTGTTTTTAAAATTCGATTTCGGATCCGAA
>JANTFA010161861.1:0-10291 GCA_026413405.1 Phytosciara flavipes
AGCTTTCACTTTTGAAACGTTTTAAGCACAGTTCCGAGGGTGAGAAAACAGGAAAAAATTTCGAACGCTCTTTCTTCTTACGTATTTTTGCTCTTATGCTTCGTTTAATCGCGTCGTGTAAATGTCAAGTGAGTATACCACAGAGAACAATCCTTCTTGTAGACGTGGATGGTACCGATGTTCTACCATCTGTTTAAATTTGACAAACATTGATGTCATCGTTATCATAATTCTGTTTGAGTTTATTATTTTCTTAAGGCTTTAACGTCACTGTAATTCGTTTTTTTTCTCTTTTTTTAAATTCAAACAATCAACAGAAACGCTTCCTGCATAAAAATGTTAATTGATCAGAGAAGAGAACAAAATTTGTTTGTTTTTCTTCTTCACATTCTTTTTTCGATGTATACAGTTGAAGGAAAGTTAATATACCGACATGTTTAGACCCGTGCAAAGTACGAGGGTCTTATGCTTTCACTCTTAGGTTTGTGGTATACGTCGAATTTGATTCCCTGAGTAAGAATTATCTGTGGTCAGCTCTAGATGCCGAATCGGCAATGAAAAAACAGGTTCACTTGAGTAAAGCGAGAGTTGGAGACATAAGTGTGCCATGAAAATGGACGGTCATCAAGAATTTTCGCTCTCTCGATTTTTTTGAAGTTTTTAATTACTTGCCGGAAATTTATGTGTTGTCGAGAAATGCTGGAAAAGCTGACGTGCGAGTTGGGAAAAACTGAAGGATTGAACGCATAAAGAATAGAGCCAAATTTAGTGGTCTATGGGCGGAGAAGTGCTGGTTTGACACCGCTGGTCATTCTGTCTCACTGATTCCGTTTATGAGGACTTCTCTAACAATAGATGTGAAATGCTAGTATGCTTCGAAAGTGGACGACGACAAGAAATGAATCATTGTTCGCTGAGCAATTCCTCTAAGGAGAATGCCCATTGTATGCCCAGAGAAAATCCACACACAGGTAAATCAAACACGAAAATTAGATTTGCATATCGAACAGGTATTGTGGTTGACGAGTTGGTAGGTTATAATAACTATATTGAAAGAAAATGAACTGAATTTAGTAGCTCGTCCAGCTGGCGCTGTTTGCGGTAAGCCATTAGAGGAATACATATACAGCAAGCTGAATCATGGAGAACTCTATCTGACTTGCAGCAAACTGAAATGACCGAGGACCCTAAGAGGAATCAATGACGTAGAGGTTTAAGATTGATTAATCCTAAGGCCTGTATGAAAATGTTCTGACTGGTGTTGGACAATAACTCAAGAAAACCTTCGAATCTGCGTGCTCGTTCGCGCAAAAATGACAGCTCTTTATGTGAAGTCTGACTATGAGTCCGATTTTTATTCATAAATTCTAGGTTGAGTTCGAAGGTGAGCAAAATCGGTCGAGCCGATCCATAAATATGGTCGATTTAGTGTTGTTTTCGAGGCGTAGTTGAGGTTTCTCGCCGGTAGAAATCTCTTACAAACAAAGTTGATAAATGATGCAAAGGTATATTAACTACAACAATCTAAGCAAAAATGTTTTTGCTGAAGTCGGATCGCTGGCTTGGAAGTTAGAGTCGGTATAGTAAGTCTAAATCAAGCTACTCCGCCGTACAGTGAAGCTGCAGTTTTTTGTCAATATTTCTAGTAAATTTCACCTGATTTTGGTGGATCCTTTCAAAGTTTGATTTTCAAATTAGACTTCGTACTGTAAGCAATTCAAACGAGGGATGAGTTTAAGTAGAATGATTGAAATATGCAGTGTTGCAGAGTAGTCTTGAGATGTATGCCTCTCACGTCGCACACTACTCGTTCTGCACCTCTTTATGTTTTCAATATGAGATTTCTCTGAGATTTCCAATCCACGAACGAACGACCTTAGAATTGAATTAAAAGATTTGAAATCAATGTGCTAAAAATGCTTTGAACAAAGGAAGCAATAAACCCGATGAAAATCATGTTGGTATGCTTTCTTATTGGAAAATGTTATCAAATGAATGTTATCAAATGAAGAAGTAGATTTTGATTTTTTGAATTTTTATTGTCTAAGCACTAAGCGCGCCTCAACATGAAATCTCAAGGTCTTCGATTTTGCTAAACATTGTGGATTGAAAATACAAACGGCAAACAACACTACTAAACCACAAACATGTCGACATTTACTTTTCCTCGACTGTATTATGAAAATTTCCAATTTCTATGCTATTTATATACCTCGATTTAATTAGAATGCTGCGCTTATGTACTTTGCTTTTGATGACATCCGTTCGTTTCTCAGACGCTATACCAGTCATATTCCTGTTGATGTCTTCGAGAAATTTTCACGCGATATACTTCGATGATAAGTTCAAACGTTGAAATTGTAAAATTGTCAAGCCGTGCATTTAGCATGGCATTAATCTAATTAATAGACAATAAAACATGGTGCTGGGGCACACTGCTGCTGGTTGACACAATAGATGTCGCATTTTTCGCGAAATTATTTAAATTCTCGGTAAACACCTTGGATCGTTCGTACATGTTATGTCACACACTTCTCTGTTGTTCAGTTTGTTCTTATTGTTTCGAATAAACAAAATTTTATTTACAAACATTTTCACCTTGATTCTTATTACGTTAATTTCGCGCATACATTCGTTCAGACGTTCCGTGTATACATCTGGATTTGTGTGTGATTATGTAGCTGGTGCTTCCAAATTATAATTAATTCATTCTCGTCTGTTTGTATGTTAAAAATTTACGTTGGGTACAATGTCATCACAAATTTAAAATCAAATTACGAGTCAGTTTTATCTCATCTATTTTATAAAACATTCATTGATGAGAATATAAATCGATCGTACGTGTCTGTTAGCTGCTAACAGTAATTAATTCCGAATGCATTTCCACGATTATTACAAGAAAAACATCATCGAGTAATTAAAAGAAACGATTTTGTTTACGTGGTTCTCTCTGTTCTATTATTACTCTTACTGGAGCTATTACTCGGTCGAACAATGAAATTGAAATAAACACACCGAGAACTGGCTTTCAAAATAAATAAAGTTTTTTTTCTCTGTACACAGAAAAAACCGATATGGTGGCCACTACTATACAGCGCCGGCTCAAAATTCAGTTAAAAAAATGCACCACAATCGCTCAGACACACAAAAACTCATTGTAACATTGTTCCCGATCGTACGAAATGGCTCGTTTGTACCGGGTCCATAAATTGTAACATTCGCGATTCACTGCAATAAACAGTTTATACAGGAAACAGGAACCGTTCAGTCAAAACGCTCCACTCTTTCACATTTTTATTATTTAACTAACATCTTCATGCGACTTCATTCCGTGCACACCGCGACGATTAATATCCGCACTAAACAAAAATATGGCTGAGAGTGTCTATAGTTTGATTTTTCGATGTGTATAAAAAAAATGGTTTTATTGTGTATGCGCTACACACATGTTATATTATGTACTCTCCAGCGTTAAGTGTGTATGTACACAGATCATATGTGTTGTTTGTTTGTATGGTTGAACTGATACTTTTGATTGTGTGCGTGTGTGTGGTGTCTGTGTTGCAGAGAAGGGACTTTTTTATTCATCGACTTTATGGAAGTTTTGATTGAAAATGCGTTGAACTAACGTTTCCATGTACAGAGTGAATATCATTCACGAGAGTCAAGGACCCATCATTAAAAATTAAGAAGAAAGACAAAGAGTCGGTTGAAACGCAACAAGTGCATTTAATGACCACTTCGGGTGTGATGAGAATTCTTCGGAATTGTTGTGTGTGACAAAAAGAATTTAGGGGCAATATACAAATTACGCACTCTGTGCAGGGGTAGGGGGTCTGACAAGAGATTACGCTTCTTACATTTCTTCAATACATTTTAGCGAACAAGGGGGAGGGCGGTCGGAAATTCGTAATTTTGGGTGTGTGTAATTTGTGAATGTCCCCTTAATTTCCACACCATGCAACGTTTTATGCAACCAGCTGCGAAAAGTGAACTTTTGAACTGTTAAACATCAGCTTTACATTCAACACTATTCATTTCGAGAACGGAAAATTGTATGGACGATCAAGTACCCTGCATGATATGTATGTAGGCTACTTGATCGTGATTACTCGTTATTAGGTTCCAAGGCCATTAATGTTGACAAAATTCTGTCAAATTTCCTCCATGGACAGCATAGCCTGCCCGATTTTTCATACAAATAGAGTAGGTTGTCCATGGATGAAAATCGTCGTCGCTCGTGTTGTCAAAGTTCGCATTTACAGTTATTTGTCGAGTGGTTGGAGGTGTTGCTCGATAAGCATTATTCTGAAAACACATAAGGCATCAAAAGAATGTTTCGATCAAATTTATCTCTTTGTTATAGTTTCGTTAAGCTTCAAAGAACAGCGGAAACTTTGATCGAAACCAAGACAACTCTCTTGAAAAGTCACAGTTTACAAAATTAGAGATATTTAAACCGGATAGTGTACCTTGAGAATATTTTTAACACTGTTAACAGTGTTATGAAATTCTCAAGGGTACACTGTCCGATTTCGATCCTCTAATTTTGTAAACAACGTTTGCGATTGTGCTAGAGACTTGTCTTGATCGAAACATGTTTTCAATGCTTCTTGTGTTTTCGGCTTTAGGTTTTGATGTTGGGGGTTCAAATCTTCGGCAAGGTGGGATTTATGTTTGCAAATTCAATTCAAAAGGAATGATAAACTCTAAACACCAAAATGACAACCAAAGTTTTACGTTTCGTCACTGAATTGTGAAAAAAAAATTTGCAAGTAGTTTGTAGACAGGCAGACGTCTGGAAATTGATATTACTTTCAGACTTTTCTTATTTACCTTGGTTTTTTGGCTTCCAGTTATAATAAAATGTTGGAGCTTTACAGCTTCTTATTTTCTTTCATTTTCTTCGTCCACTGTTAGAACCATAGCATTGATGATTGAAAGCAAATATCGTTTGTACACGACTATGATCGTATATAATGTGTGGTGTGTACTAATCCTAATATAAATCGAAACCATTCAAGCGTGAACCGTCTGAATCGATTGTTAAGCTTTCCAGTAACCGTGCTTCAACTCAAAGAAAATTGTAGATGGCGTTAAATAACTGTACGCTTCAGAATAATGAAAGCTCTTTGAATGTTCATTCGACAACAATGAAAGCTCTTTTCTGTGTGAGCTGATACGAAAATTGTTATCTCCATCGAAAATTAATTTTTTCTTTTCCTAAATCATCTGAACATACTGAAAACTCTGTTCAATGTTAATCGGGACTTATCACTCGTACGACATCAATGAGTGTGTGTCTGTGTAGTTCTAGATTACAATGAACAGTATCCATGCATAATGATGTGTGTAAATACACATGTAACATTTACTTGATTAAAATGCATTTGTTAAATCGATCACAATACATGAATGCTGCATGTATGTACACTACTACACTACAGAGGAGTGAGTATTGCTATGCACATTATCCATTGGTGTTATTACTGGTCAAGTGCATTAGCTTTGAACTCTACGTTTAATCCGTGCACCTTTGCAATTAGAGTAATTTGCAAAGCAAATAAGAAAAATGGAGGAAAAAGTTAAATGGCATTCAGATCATCATGCAGATAAATGATTATTATGAAACACTTGCAGCTGACGGGTATAAAGTCAAGTAGCTTGCGTTTGATTAGATAATAATTGTTTACTCGCTGCAATGAGATAAGATGCATTGAGATTTTACTTTATAAAAAATACAAAGACATTTTTGATTTTACTCGATTTTTCGATCAAAGAGAAGTAACAGGCAAACATAGCACAAATGTTTTATAAAAAATGGAAAGACCGTAACAGACGCTGCGACAGCGCTCCGCACGATCTCGTATAGTTAGAGCGTACGTTGTCCAAGTACATACTTTAGTATACTTACGTAACTCTAGTTCTACGCAACAATAAAGTGACACATACTTAGTGCAAACAAGTTCTTTGGACATTTTCACCGCGTACATTGCGCATAGCGCGATTTTGAAAAGCCTGCACGAAGCACACTCAGAGAGCCCTAAGCAGAGAGACCTTATTTTAGTCCCCGAATCCTTTTTTTTTCAACCGAGATACAATTCGGACTCCATTTGCCTTTCAAAAGTAACAAAATTTATGAAATCGTATGAAACTTACTCGAGTTATTCGCGAAAAACAACGAAATCGGATGAAATTGACTCGATTTATATGTAAAACACGCTTAGGGTGCTACTTAACCTCATTCTAAGGGCGCTACTTAACCTCATTCTCCATTGTCAAATTTGACGTTACCGTTAGCGTCACCGTATTTGCTGAACGATAAACTCTGACGTTCACTATTAACTCAATTTATGCGATACACTGACATACGGACGGACATTTTTTTTATTGTTAATTCGGCATTTATAGACATCCTCAAATGCATTTCATTTACCGTCTGGCTCGAATCCCTATTGTTACAAATATGTCATATCAATCCTGACAGCTTTCTGTACTTCGTACGGGACTAATAATAATTGGACAAAGAGAGACATCCCATACTTTTCGAGTGACACACCAAATGACATTGTTAGTATAGGAACAGAGTTACAACCTACGAATTTTAGTCCATTTTCCTCTTTTTCTCAGATCAAATGGGTAGGTTTGTTTACGTTACATATTGTGACGTAGAATATTTTTTTATTGCCTGCCTCTGGCGAAAGTTGATCATTACATAGTAATTTACCCCTACGGAAAAATATCATCACTTGAGGATTATTTTTGGCGAAAGAATTCCAATGTGACAGTCAACTTTGGTATGGGGCAGACAATAAACCAGAGTACATTGAATAATGCTACTTGATCCTTTACATTGGGAGCAATTTTGTAATTTTCGCAAACTCACTGGTGTGTTTTCTGAGCATATTTCTTCGATAGGGACTATTCACAAATGATGTTATGCTTTTTCAGTACTGTTATCAGATTGAAACTTTTGATAACTCGACAAGTTTGCCATTTTTTGAGTCAATACTGTGTCCTACCCCCCAAATACATTCTCCAAATGGGGACACACTATTCACTAAAATAAATTAAAAACACTTGTCGAGCTATTACGGATTTTAATCTGATCAAAACACTGAAAAAGCGTGACGCCATTTGTGTACGACCTTTGACTGTTTCTCGACAATAGAGTTTATGTATCGGAGCCGAAGCCGAGTTACCGGAGACAGTCACCGAAGCTAAATAGCCACAATACAAAGGGACACACACTTCCGTGGAGTGTGTATTGAGACTATTTAAAAAGAAACAGTGAGTTCAGTGAGTTTCAGA
This sequence comes from Phytosciara flavipes, assembly GCA_026413405.1. Classification (NCBI taxonomy): domain Eukaryota; kingdom Metazoa; phylum Arthropoda; class Insecta; order Diptera; family Sciaridae; genus Phytosciara; species Phytosciara flavipes. The sequence goes on from JANTFA010161861.1 coordinate 7,312, forward strand.
GTGTCACAAAACTGTTCTCTCGTGTAATGAATTACTTTCGCATCGTCGAATGCAACCTACTAATATTTTGAACTCATCTTTACGTCAATGGGACAGATGTTTCTTTGCAAAATTACTTGTTTTGCTAGCAAATTTTTTCAAAGCCGAAAATAAATTGAGACACAATTTACCTGTCACATAGGTGACAAAATTAAAGTTTTATTTTTGGAGAGATGATTCGAACATTTTTCGATCATCGAAATGGTCACTACCGCTACGCACGCATATACGTCATTCAGAAGCTGTGAAATGAATGGTAATGACGTTGGAAGTTTCCACCACACCACTCATTTCTCACGAGTAAACATTACCCATTTTAGGGCAATAATTGTTAAAAGCTAGAAGTTATCGACTATATCTACTCACCGATTGCTAGTTAAACTTGAACTGGAACTATTCCGACTATGACCAACTTTTATCCGATGTTGTGGTAGACTAGGTGTTATGTCAACCACCCGATCACTTTTACTTCCACTTTTATCACTGCTGTTGTCGTTGATATTATTATTACGATCTTCAGTATCAGTAAGGCTCCGCTTCACACCATTCTTTTTCCGAATACTTTTACTTAAACTATTCCTGATCGACCTAAAACTTTGCCGTATAAACGAGTCCCGTTTGAATGTGGCATCGTTCGGTACGGATATTGGCCGTAGCGGATAATCAATAGCATTCTTTAAGGCCAACAATCTTTCATTGTAGCTCCGGTGTATGAACGAATCTCTCTGGAAATGCCAGAATTCGTCTGGCAAATCATCTGCATCCAACAACGTTTCCAGTTGTTCGATACCTTCACCATCACTCAAACATCGGCCGTTCAGCGGAAGATATTTTGGTTTTTTCGTTTCTGAATCCGACGAGTTTTTTACGCGTAGCGTAACACTCTCATCATCCACGTCCGATTTAGAAACGTTACATTTATCGGTGGACAATTTGATTTTCATGGTTTTATTGTGTTTGTTTGTACTGGCAACACTTGAAGTTCTTTTCGATTGTACTGTTTCATGAATTGAATTTTCCACTGTCACACCGACCATTGTCGTCGACGTCTCATTTATGTTTCAACTTTAAACTGTTGTTCTTCCTCCAACTTTAGCACACTTTAAATTCTAACAAATCGAAGTAATGGTGTTACATGTTCAATATCAACTGTTTTTCTGTTCAATTTTTTCAACTGGAAATTGTATCACACTTTACTCCACTTCGTCCTAATGAAATCATTAAACTGAGTTGTTAAATCGGACATTTTATTGTTGCGATGAACTACACACAACCGATTGAATTACAACATAATCATAACACCAAGCATGGCATTTATTGACGGGGCGTGTACTTTTGGAATGTAAAAATTTATCAATCACAATACGAGATACTTTTGCTGGTAAGTTGAAATTGTTACGATTTTGAGTGTTATTTTCATGTTGATTATGGAAAACAATTCCAAACAAATCAAAAAGACGAGTTCCCTTGAGACAAATAATTTGATTTTGGTGTCGTTGCAGTATGGAAATGATGACCTCGTTCCATTACACAATGACTGCAGAGGGTAATTGAATGTGAAGATGAAGCTAAGGTTAGTTGCAAGAAATTAGAAGACTCAACTGAGGTATGAGAATGGCACAGAAGACCGTAGAGCCCAATACAGTTAACGAATAAACTGCTAATGGAGAACTTTGTCGTGTCCAAACCGAATCCTGGTGGTATATGATGCCACAGACTCTAAAGAAATGTCCAAAGTTGAAGCAAGAGTTGAACCACAAGTAACATACAAACTAATTTAGTCATCCAAGGTCCAAGGTCATCTGTTAATCATTAATCTTCCAACTTAACAGCTGTATCAGCTTCCCTTTCCCGTCCTAGAAATCACGTTCACTGTTGTGTGATTTCAATCAGAACCAAGGTAATGTTTCGGCCTCGGAGATGCTACGATGGCCAGTGGACAGTGGAGAACTGTTCATCATCAGTTACTTCGTCGAAGGAAATGCCCATACAAGGAAATGATGCCAGTGCGTAAACCCATCGGGCTAGTTTCAGGTGAGGCTTGATAACGGATCAGATCGACTCGATAAAAATCGTGTCAAAAATGAAATCGATTTTTTCAGACCCGATTTTTCTTTTCGAGTCAAACAATATTTAGTCGGGTTTGATCCGCTAGCAAGCCTTAATTGGAAATCGATTCGTGAACTGGAAGATAACAAATGGTTTTGGTTAATTGTAGCTGATGATCATTAGTGGCGAAAGAGTAGGCAGAAAAGAATTCGGGTCGACTCGATTTTTTTCTGACCCAAATTTTCGGATCAGAATCGGGTCAAAACAAATTGGGTCAGATTTGACCGGTTAGCGAGCCTTATAAGCAGAGTCACAGAGCTGTAGCCAGACCAACAGGAGGGAGGGGAGACGCTACTCCCATTCAAATGTTCTAGGGGTGCGCACAGCTCAAAATTCAAAAAAGGATGAGGAAATCCTGCGTCTCAGCTGGCTACGGTTACGCAGAGCCGGTCCAAACATTCTTCGATAGACAGTATCAAAGTGACTCCTACAAAGAAAATTACTTTTGTTGGAACAAATGATCGAGGTGCTTTTGGCCGCTACAGTTGAATATAGAAATTTGAATATCAAATCCTATGCACACTTTTCAGAAAAAAATGTAACAAAAACCGTTCTACTCAGCTCGCTTGTCTGTTTGTATGGCTGGATCCATTTATTTTAGTTCAAGGAGATTGCAACATTGGATTTCTTTGCAAGACCACAACGGTTCAAGAAAATGACCACACATTACTCAGCCGACGTCATAATGAGATCTTATTTTTTAAGGTCACTTAATCCAATAACGTTTCATTATACGTTCATTCCGAGCATATAGTAAAAGTGTTAGTCATGTGAAACCCTAAAAAACTGCTAGAAACGTTTGCAAGTCATTTAATGAAACAAAGAGTTGAAA
>JANTFA010161872.1:0-10290 GCA_026413405.1 Phytosciara flavipes
AGTGAAAAATGTGTGACAGTGATAATTCAAACAATATTTCATCTTCGTCTCAGCAGCTGCTGTTTCAAGGCACAAATCCACAACATGAATCTGTTGCATCATCGATTGAAGCACCTGGTTGCTTGGATGACATAGCTACCGAAAATTTTTGGCTAAGAGAAAAGTTGAAGGAAATCACAAGCGAACGGGACCGATTGATTCGTGAAGTGGCCAATCTTCAATTGGAACTGGATATGGGAGAGCTGAAACGGCTTCCCGAAGATAGGTAAGCTCTTCACGATAATAATTACGATTCGTTGAGTGAGTGACAGACTTCAGAATCATAGGGCTCGTTCCAATCTATCAATGTTTATCTAACCCGAAAAATCGATTCAAACATTTTTGTTACAATCAAAATCAAAATGTGAAAAATTAGCCTTCCTTATAACAGAGTGTGTTATGGTACCTCGCCCTTTGCGCAACATATTATTCCATTTGAATGGTTGATATGTGCTGTTGTTTTGAACGTTTAATTAGAGGGGTTGCTAAATTTCATGTTCAACTTCTGACTTGCACTGTTTGACTTGCAGAATGAGTCATCGACAATTATAGTTTTTTCATTTCGTTTTTGTTTTCGATTTTTTGTTTTTGCTTTCTGAAGGACTTAGTTATACCGTTTTACCAAAACGCGAGTAGGTATGGCATGCATGTATGCTATGCAACCAACCGAACCAATTTTTGCAAATGTTTTTTTTTCTGTCTGTCTGACTCGCAATCCAGTTATTACGTCTGTGACTCTGATTCACCTCTACTTCGGTAATATATTCCCACAATTTCTATAGTACTCTAACAGTTAACTAATTCGTTTTCTTATCAGTGTTTGGCACTTTATTTGCACTAATACTTTATCTCTGACCGTATTATCAGTTAATTAACAAACGTTGACTCATGACTGCGTTCTTTTCCGTAGAGATTATCGCAGCGAATTAAATACACCGATAACTTTCTGCTTTGCGAAGTGTAATTACATTTTGTATAAAACAAACAACAAGAAAATGTTTCCTTGTTTATTTGTTGTGGCTCAGTGAACCCCAGCACGAAGGTGTAGTCTCTTGCAAAGTTTTTTTTTCGTTCTCAACGCAAAGTCATTGAGTGAACGGACAGACTTAATTATGATTCTAAGTTTGTAATTATGCATGCGAAAAGCTTATCGAGACATGAGTCTGCGACTTGTTTTGTTAAGCGAATCGTCTAAGTTGTTGTTTGATGATTTGATAGAAAATCTTTTACTTCGTTTGTTTTAAACATACAGTTGACTAAGAAGTCAGCTGTGCTAGTTGCTTATTTTCATTGCCTCTGTCGACGACTGATGATTTTAGTCGTTTCTAGAAGGTGTTTTGCGCATGTTTTTGGAACTCAGGCAAGAATCTGAAGAGCTCGATCAGTTTCAAGGCTAAGATCATTCAACAATTTCCGAAATGTGACAAAAACCAAAGCGATGTACTGAGGAGGTCTTGCCAAATAGGTAATCGGTTGACAATACACTTTTCATACAAAAATTTCACCTCCGAGTTTGTAGGCTGTGGTGAGTTTTTCTTGTATGAGAAAGGAGTGGCACCATTTACCTGAAAAAATGCTCACCATGAACGGAAAATTGTAAAGACGATCAAGTAGCTCGTATTCGTGTATGCAGTATTCCATAACCTTGTCCCGTGGCCCGTGGCTTAACAGCTTTTATCTAAAATACCTCGAAATTCATTAATCTTTTCTTAGAGCTGGTTTCGTTCATTCGAAAGCGGATCACCAGATCAGACAAGAAGCCATTCATAAATGACGTTCTATACTAGGAGGATAGGAAGAGGTCAGCAAAACGTGACACGCCATGCTATAGCTATAGGAAGACGAATGATGAAGGTAGAGGGAGGTACAAAAATTTAGAAAAAGTATAGGGCCCATGAGGCTCAGAGCATCGGTTCTGTTGATTCCGAGCTATTTCAAGACCCGATTTCGTTCATCACGAGACAAGTCATGGAGTAAGCCATATTAGACGCGTGAAGAATTTGTTCACTGCGGCTATACGTAATAGCCGAATGTTTAGAGGTGTTGCTCGATAGTCAATAGATTTTGGTCCAGGCAGAATTTGGATTTACGATAAAAGGAGTGACAAACTGTAAAGATTTAACGACAAAAATTACGATTTAATCACGCAAAGGAAGATTCATTCACCACCCATAAAATTCCCTTTTCGATGCGCCGTTACAGAAAAAAAAATCTTAAAAGCTCAGAGCTTTTGTGAGTTGTTAAAAAAGGAATCCATCAATCACACCAGCACAACAATTTCGTCATATAGCCAAGCAACGTGGTACTATTCAATCGACGACTTTCTGTAGAAAGATGAAAACTTCCAGAGAAGTTAAAAGACACCTACGCAATTCAACAAACACAATAACCATTTAGCGTTAGTGTTCGTCCACACTATCAAGTCAACGTGAATTTTATGTTAATAAAGACATCGTCCCATTATAGTCTACGGATTGAGAGCATATGTGTGTCGGTGTCCAATTTCAATGCAAATTTTACGGCCATCCGTACCATACGTCGCATCAAAGGCCTCACTCCAAAATACTAATCCAAAATTATCTTCCCCAAAAACCGATTAAATTTCCTTTTACTGCTAATTGCCATTTTGGCACTGAAAGTACCAATTCTTCTATCCATCTGCGGCAACCGAATATCGTGTTCTATGTGATGTTTTCCGGCATTGCTAATTCAAATGTGTGCCTACAATTAGAACTGTAACCATATTAACCACTCACTAAGTGACTGTTTATTGTTTACTCTTAAAGTCATCAACAGACATTAAAACTTTCATAAACAAAAGTCTGTGTGGTGCCTCATTTTATCTCAGCGTAGTTTTTTGTTTTGTTTATTTTTTTAACGATTCGAAAACATGTCAATAGCAAAAGTGTAGTTGGTAGTAAATTGGGTCCGTTGTTTGTTGAGATTATTTCATGTTGATGGTGCGGTGCTAAGGCGTTGTGTTTGTAACGCACTTTGTGTTACAATTATTGATCACAATAGGTGCAAAGGATATTCCTGAGAAACAGGTTTGAAGAATTTACAGTGTTGAGTTATTTGACCAAGCTTTCTGTCAGCACAAGGCGACAACCAAATTCCATAAAACGTAATTGCGCAATGGAATAATCAGTTTCGACCGTTTTATCAAGTCAATTTAAGAAAAATCTGGTGAATTAATGGAAAACCAAAGCTGATTGACTTCATAATTGTGATTGTGAACATTTGTCATCGCTTTGATTAATCGTTAAGCGAACACTTGAGGCTTTCAATAAACATGAGGCAATAAGTCTCAAGATAGTCAAGATTACCCATCTCCGCTCTCCGCACAAAGTTTTTTCTTCTTCATTATTTAAAGTGACTTTACAAAATTGGGCATTCAATTTTGTAAGTTGACAAATTAGTCGAAACGTTAAAACATGCAACCAGATCGTTTGCCGTATTATTTTACCGCACTTACTCCACGATCAGTCGTTTCAATCAAGGTAACTTTTGTCATTACGTACGGTGATTTAAAATTGTTCTCATTATTATAATCGTAGCGGACAACTCATTTACGTAAGTTTTATTTGCTGTTTTGTAATTACAGACAGTAATTGAAATGTGTAGATGGAAATTAATAGCTTCGAATGTTTGTATGTTGCATCATATGGGTGCACTGGTATATTATACGCTACCAGTGCACCCAGACTGTAAAATCTAATTGTTTAATGAAACCCCTCGGTTTGTTTTTGACCCGTACGAAGGTCGAGGGTCTTATGCTTTCACTGTTACGTTTGTAACACGTCGAATTAGAATCTCTGAATAAGGGAAAACCTTCTGTGGTCACACGAAGAAGAGCAAAATCGGTCGAGCCGATACAGTGATATGTTAGAGTTAGTGCCGTTTCCGAGGTTCGTCAAAATCGGACCACAGGCTCGGAAGTACAGTGAAGGTACAGTTTTTTTGTTGATATGTCGAGTAAATGACACCTGATTTCCGTAAACTTTATTTTGTCTGAAAGGTAATGACAACCGTGAAGCGTAACATTAAGTTCATTAATTTTGGACGATTTTAGAACCACTTCTCGTTCAACTTCGTCCAGTTCTGTCGATCATATACCCTCCGTTTTTGAGGACCGACGTTTTTGTATAAAACTCCCCCTGAGTCCAAAATTCTTCGAAACGATCTTTTATAGAAACCACAGGGAAATGAGATTTTTCACTGTTTCTTTCTTTACAAATCACTTCGCTGGCGCTACAAGTCGCAATTCGACAAGGTCTTGTTTTCATCGGCTTAGAATTGTGCATGTGTTTGACATGCTCGTTCATCTGTTCCATCTATTCCTACAAGTCTTGCAGATTCATTTGGCGAGACATTGTTGAATCGACGGAATTTATTATTGCCCGAAAACAATCGCCCATCGTCCAGTCACGTCCGATTTGAGTGACTCCCCATTCCCCTAACGCGTGATGTCAATTATGAACGGCCCATAAGACTATTTTTGGTGGCCTAACCAAATGGCCGCCAGCGACCATTCTGTATTTTAGTGTTTTGTCTGTATTTCGAGTAAATGTCACCTGATTTTTCCAGAGTTCAATTTTCAAATTAGGCTTCGTACGGGACAAGTTTAACAAGGGATGATGAGTTTAAATAGTAAAGATGCAGTTTTGCAGAGTAAGTTTTGACATGTATGCCTTTTATGAATTAGCTACTCTATTCCGCACAGTGTGCCACACAATGCACACTACTCGTACGGGTCCCCTCTATGCCTTTTTCTTCTATAAATTCTACACAAGGGCTTAGGATTAAACAGATACGCCCTTGACATGAAATGAATATAAAAAGAAATTCAATTGAGAATGTGTAATGAAAAAAATTCTCACATGTGTTCGGCTATTTTTATTTCTATATATTAATAGGAGTTAATCGCTTCGAAGAGGAGGCCATTGACCGAAAAGTTATGATATAATATAATATTCAATGACATAAAATGAATAACGCTCACATCACTATCATGAGGCAATATTTTGTACGAGAAATGAACGACACTGTTATGTTCCAATGTTATAGTTTTCACATGGAAAAGAGAGAAACATTTTATGGGTAAACGCATGTTAGATTATCGGTATTGAACTGTGTATTGGGTGATTGTTTGGAAATAATGGTCTCACGGAAATATAGTTCTCTATGCATGGCAACGTTTGTTTATTGATAACTGCTAGCCGCCATCCATATGATAAGGAATTAATATGGAATTCTGTTTCTCGGTCAACACACAGAGCTTGAGAATATGAATTCGTTGTCTGGTGATATACAGTTTTCTTTCTCTGTCAAATGTACAGTTTATTTATTGATTATGGATTAACTTCTAAATTTTCGAGACACAACTATGCGACGCTTGAGTTGAACAAACTGTAATAGGAGATGGAATTGATTTATGGAACAGAAATAATAAAAGGTTAAACATTGTCGTCGTCGTCTGGTTGTGATAAATTTTCTTGTTGTACATTTAACACTAACTACCTTGACAGCATTTTCACTATCCAATTACGGTTTGCAGTCAGTTTGCTGTGTGCATATTGAACTGTGGCATTTAGAGGATACCAGTTTTGATATGAAAATTTATCAAAGACTGCCGGACTTTTTGCTTTTCATTTTAAAATTTTAGATTCTTCAAATTGTCCTCTAGAGGACTTCAATTGAATTAGTAATTTTTGTACCAAGGCATGTATAGTCAATTTAAACGCGTCACATCATGAAAACACTAAACATCACACGACAAAAGCTAGATATGAGAAACCACACCTTCATAATTCTCTCTCAGCAGGTCTGTTTGCAGAGCCTAGGGATATAAACGGTGTATTGCTTAATAGTGACATTCCATCTGCTTGTTACGCTGTTCGTCAATAATGAATTTAAAAGCGCGGAGCATTTTCTCCGTACTTTGTATTTCGTTTTATGCTAATTTGTCTTCAATACATTTAGGTTGAACGATGTTTGCAAAAATAATTCTCTCTGCATAAGAATTCACATGTATACTAAAATTGTGTGCGTTCATTCCAAGTGATGTATATTATCTATAAAGACAGGTATGCAATTAGTACCACTATTAGTTGACAATAATGGCTCAATGATCTTCTGCTCTAGTGTTGACGGATGAAATGGGTTGTAAGTCTCAGGCCCCTCCGTCAATTGTTGTTTAACTAGAGATGAAACGAAAAATGATGCTCCTCCAGAGTTGAACAATATATCCGAGGAAACAAAGAAACACCGCCTTCGTGGGTGTCTTTACCTTTTCACAACCTTGGTATTATTATAGGAAAATGGGCTATCAAACTAAAGAAGTAGTAGACCTGGTATTGAATGATAACTGAAAAATAATAATAACAACAAAACACCGTCAACAGGCCTCTTTGTCTGATTAGCTGAATTAAGCCCACATTCAACATGAAGTACATCATAGGTGCTAATTGCATCTCAGACAATAATCTAATCTAAGATATTACGTTAACAAAATGCATGTAGGTGACGTCATATACTTTAATCTTCTGTGTTCAGGTCGTAAGAGCCATCAAAAACGTACACTCGACTGTGCTTATCAACGCGTAACTTCAATGATACACGTTGAAGAAAAATCCAAAGTCAATACAGATTTTGGTACCGGGAGTGATTCTTCATAACAAGGCCAGGACGTTGCCATTGAGCCTACTCATTCCTGAAACAAACGGAGTAACAGCTTCAATCATTGAGATTATATGATTGGTGGAATGACTGAAACTCGTTCTATGGAAACTGAACAGCCCGAGGCATTTACAGTTTTTTGAGGTTTTTGGCACTTCCGAACTAATTTGATATGCACTGTACTAAAATCTAATGATTTTTGTGAAAGATGTCTGGATGAATCTGATTAGGGGTCCGTCGTCGGCCAAGAACTTTTCTGAATTGGAAACTACCACTTCAATGTCGATGATAATTTCTGTTCCCTATTTCACGCTAGCCCACACCCAAAGACGTCGGCGTTATAGGTCAAAAAAGACCAAAAGGTGTACGCTACGAATCCCTTTGTTAACACAAATCTCTCAAAAAATAAAATCTGGAAAATTCCTCTACTGTGACATTTTCCACAAAATCTCCGAAAATACATTTCCGAAAAAATGTTGATCACAAAAATAAAATTCAACCAATAAACCAGGAGACCACCTCAATGATTCCATCTCTGAAACAAGATTCGTTTTTCTTTTGCACCAAAGGAACATGGTACATCACACTCGAATGTATAAACTTGAAACGAAACATGAAACCTATACAACGAATATGTATATCCCATCCCATGTTACCACCATACGAAAAGAATGCCCGCGTTTGTTCCATATTTTTATTATTAAATTTGATGGAATTAAATTTCTTCGAGTCGTATCATTTATATTTATAAAATGAAAACAATTTTGTTATGAAGATATTATACACAACATGAATGGAATATGCATAATAAAACGAAACTGGTTGGATGTGTTTCTTTTACACGAAGAAGAAAATAGTTTTGTCTCTTCGTATTCTACAAACATTTCCTCTAGGTTCAGCTCATATGTGCAAGCAGTTTTTTTCTTTCTATTCAAATTTTCGTTAATAATTTTTTGTTTGTTTGATTCTGTTAACAGCCGGTTACTATTGATTGAGTGTAAATAATTATTGAAAGGGAAGAAATTCGACAATGGCTATTGTTGTCAGTGTTAGTGAACTTAGTTAACCCGTCTGTTTGATTCTTTCAATTCTTGTCAAGAAAAATGTTATTTTCTCAAGTCGGTGCCGAAAAGTAAAACTTTCGTCGCCTTTATTGAGAAAAACGTTGTTTGCGATTCGGTGACAAACGATTTTTATGTACAGTAGTGCGATCAAAGTAGTGCTTAAATAGATTTTCATATACATTTTTGCACACTTTGTGCGTAAAAGTGACGTTTGGAAAAATGAAGATCTCACTACTGTACATAAAATCTTGTTGCTAACTTGTGCCTAACCACTTCTTCATCGACGAATTTCTCAGCCACACCGATCACACCTTTGTTCAGATAAGTTGATAATCCATCAGCATAGTTAAAGGACATGGTTGGTCAAATGGTCGATTTGGGGGCAAATGTAAGGCCTTTGACGCGATCAATGAGAATGCATCCCTACCATGGAGTAAATTGAATTAGACGCTAACCCTGAAAATTAATGTAACTAAAAGAATCAGGATAATTTTGTAAAAACTTGTCATTGACAAAATAAAGCGAGGAAGAAAAAGAAGAAGAAGGAGAAGAAGTTGTGTTGTCAGCCTCGGGTTGACAATTTTCACATCTTTTGCACAGAGCTGCCATTTAGGTACAGGTTAGGAGCCATCCATAAAGTACGTACGATCTTAAGGGAGAGGGGGGTGTCTAAAATTGGCCGTTTTTGTTGTTTTTTAGCAAAGCACACGATGTGTATTGTCAATCTACGCATTTAGTGGCTAAAAACGCATTCATCACTCGGTTACATAAATTACTATTTTTCATTGGCAAATGCTGGCAGATGACTGAAAAAATCCCAATTTAATAATCATTTCATGGTAACTTCGCTTTGTATGAATGCTAATCAGCAATCAAAAGCCATGCATATTTTCCAAATATTGCCTGTCGAACAGAGACCAGAGCCAACTGTTGTAGTGATTGCTTGTTCAAAACGGCACAATTTCGTTGAATACCACCTGGACAAACAGACTCACTCACAAACACTGGTTATTATCTAAACTTTCATAATATTTTTATGGCAACCGAAAGTCATTAATTATTGTAGTTTTGTCGAAATTGCGCAACAGTCAACTCATTCGGCTGATGACATCCATGAATAGGTATAACAACACAACACGACATTTGTATTTATGGTTTTTGTCAGAAATGCTAAAGTGTACCAGGCCGAGAGCCCACATTCATAATTAATGCGGTCGTTACTTAATCTAACTATTACATTTGAGTACTCGAATGAAAAGAGTTTCTTCTAGAGGCAGTTCTAAGGATTGGTGGCAGCACGTTCATCCTGACAACTTTCCAACTTTTGAATTGTCAAGTTTGGCTTATCAATTCGAATTTTATTGCATATTTAGCGCCCTCATAGTGCTCAAGAGTGCATTAGCGTAACAATAAGATATATGTTTCGAAACGTGGTCATGATGAGCCCATCATGTGGGCTCGCCGTCTACTCATATCAACATTCCAAACTGGTAATTTTATATGAAAAGTACACATCAGAAGTAAACACAAAAAATTAAAACATGAAAAAAGGGTTCAACGACAACATGTCCCACCTGCTATCGATTTATCAATATATTTTGATATCACCTTGTGTCATTGATCATTTATTATCAGCTAAAAATTTTGCATTTATACCTGTTATACATACACCTCATGCATATCGATTCAATTATTATCAGACTGCATAAGATGTGAGTGTATTAATACCGAGCAGTGCACCTGTTATGTAACATTAGCGTACAACGCCGGAATTATATCCATATGCATAAAAATTGTACATAATGTCAACTAATTTTCATTTATAAGTCGTGTGCCGACTTTTCATTTTTAGACCCGTACGAAGTACGAGACTAGGAACTTATGCTTTTACTCTTACGTTAGAAACACGTCGAGTTCGAATCCCTGAGTAAGGACAGCAAAAAAATGTCTGCCAACGGAGAAAATAACTTGAGCAAAACGGAATCAACCTTCCTATCCTCCTTGATGGGACTTTTTTTTCATCGATTTGTAATCACAAATGCTAGTCAAAGTTCGAAGATGAGCAAAATTGGTTGAGCCGATCCAGAGATATGGTCGAACTAGTGCTATTCCGAGGTCTAGTTGAGATTTCTCGCATATATTACCGGCGATATTGAACGCACAAAGTTGAAAGATGGTACACATGAAAGAAAAAAAGTTTGTTAAAATCGCTGGCTCAGACGTTAGAGTCCATAGGGTGAGCCCATTGATGTATAATAAGAAAAGATACGAAATGTCAAACAAACCTTTGCCAAAACATGTGTGTAGTAGTATGTGTGACTTTCGTATATTTACTCGAAACGTACCTTTCGTTCTAGAAATGGCGCCGAATTTGAAATTGAATTCAAGAAAAACAAGTGATTGACTCCTCATCGATTAAATTCATTTTTTTAGTAAGTTATACAAACTACAAACGTGCCATGTTATGCTACAGGTCTAATTAATTAAACTTCTTGATTTCAACACTCAG
>JANTFA010161883.1:0-10290 GCA_026413405.1 Phytosciara flavipes
AGGCCATCAAAAACGTGCGGTTACATGAAACGATAGTCTCATAGCATATCACCTTTATTTGATCTGTTTTGCGCTGAAAATATTCGTGCAATGTTGGCTATACTCATTCTGTTATTTTGAAAATTTTATTCAAAGTTATGTTTGTGTTCGCGTTATTATAATGAATGGAAACAAAAATTTTAAAATTGTAAATTGGAATACCTGAAATTAACGCAACATTTTGTGGATGAAAAAAATTCTGGTTTATATTTAAGGTAAGAGTTAGATTCATTCAGGCCTTTGTATCAGTTGGATAGGTACTGTCTTGTCTTTCAATCTATGGATGTTCATTGGAGAACAACATTGTTCAAAATTTTCTTTCTTGCGAATTAAAGTGTTAGCCACATTAATCAAAATCTCATTTGACGAAGAACAGAACTTCCAATGTAGCTTCAAATCATTGTTCATCATTCAAAAAATTCATCAGTTTTAGCTTTCAGCAAATTAAAACATTTTGACGGTTTCGAAATAGGAAGCGGATCACACAATTTAAGCCACATGTGTGCATTGTCGTACGAACAAATTTTGTCACACTAGTGCGATAAAAGATTTGCAAGGGTTCTTATTGCACAAATGCGAAAAAAGCCTCGTGTTACTATAACGTTAAGTTGTTCTCTCCGGATTGGCAATCTGACACCTATAGTGTGATAATCGACGACTTTCATATGATTCTTGCTTTATAAATAACTACTTTGGAACAAGTTTTGAAATGTTAATTGTTCCAGCACCAGTCCAATGGAAAATTTGAGACGTGTGCTGAAGAAAAAGAAACATTTCAAAACGTGTTGCACACTTCAAACTGGATGTCATAAATAGACTAAAGTCAAAATGCAGATCTACATGCATCACTCCATAATCAATGTGATAAAAATTTGATCGAGCAATCCACTCGTATTGTACTGTACGTTTAGTTTACACATTCAATTGAATCCAGTGAAGAATTTTTGATTTCGAATTAAGCTTTTCAAGTAAACTTTTCACAATAACAGTGCGGAAATGAAAAACCAGTGACGAAATAAAAACCAATTCGCAAAATCTCATTTCCACACTTGAATGAGTTACAAAATGTTGAGGATAATTTAACATTTTCTAGTAGTGCGTTTGTTAAAGATTTTGAATGTTACAGAAACTGCTGCGATTTCGCGGTGCTTTTGTTGTTAGAATCACATTGTTAACGAACATGTTAGCAAAAGTTATCTCAATTCAATTTTTCGTTTGACTGGAAAATATTTTGATTGATGTGTCTACTCAACATAGTTTTCTGGGTCGCATCTACTGACGCGTTGAAGCATACACTGAAAAAAAAAAACGTGAGGAGCGGCCCGCACGAGTCTTTCATTCAATGTAGCTATTTGCCAAAAAAATAGTCTTCACTCTAATTGAAACGACATTGTAACACTGCATTCCTTAGAGTGCCTATCTCTCAATTATGTCGTTAACTCTGGGTTACAAACTATTGAAAGAAATCGCCCATAAAATAACTGAGGCAAAGAATTGGAATCGCAATTCAGGGTACAAATGTAGCATCCATCTTACGAACGATTCCAGCACCGACACCGAAGAGTTTGAATGAACTGTTCTATTACTAAATGTCAAATTTCTAAACTCTGAAAAAATTGACCAAAATCAGGTGAAATTTACTCGATACATGGGCCAAAAATTCATGATGGCTGCTTAAGTCACCGCTTCAAGATTTCCATTACCCTCCGAACAAAAAAAAATTACGGAAATAAGACGCATGTCACACGTGCAAAAACCATACATGTCCGATGTAATGTAGTTTGTTATGCTATGTAATGTTTAACTTTCGCATGGGACAGACAGTAAAAATGCTTCCTGTCAACCAGTCACACATTTCATTTATGTTTACTTTACTTAGGGACTGTTTACATATTACGTCACGCTCCGAGAGGGAAGGGGTGTTCAGTAGAACGTGACGGTTCTAACAAATTTGGGTATTATTTGACCCTTTTTGCTTGACGGGGGGAGTGGGAGGGTTCCATAAAATAGCGTGACGTAATATGTGAACAGCCTCTTATCAGTGGACATTTTGGAGTAGTTTGAATGAATAAATTCAATAGT
Source organism: Phytosciara flavipes (assembly GCA_026413405.1). Classification (NCBI taxonomy): domain Eukaryota; kingdom Metazoa; phylum Arthropoda; class Insecta; order Diptera; family Sciaridae; genus Phytosciara; species Phytosciara flavipes. Next base: position 2,122 of record JANTFA010161883.1, read on the forward strand.
AGTTGAACTGGATTGAAAATGATGTTGCAGAAGTTACATGTTCATTGATTTCCGGAACAGAAAAGTATCTGGTGTGGTAGTTGTCTCTGCCCTCTGGCACCTTTTTTTCTCTATCTAGTCTCTAACGCACGACATCAATTTTCCATTAAAACTTAATCTATGTCTCTGATTACAAACGCTTCGATTAAGAAGAATCTGCAGTGAGTTAATGATTGTCTTTCAGCAAAATTGATTGAAATTCAGTGAAAACTATATTCTCCATTGTTACCGAAATTAATAATTAAATGGATTCTAATCTCACATTCGCGTTCATTCCCTTAGATACCATGGAAACGTTCCTAAACTGAAAACTTCCAGTTCTATTTCTCTAATACCATACGATTCCATTCTACAGATAGACTGTCGTCTTATCATACACCAAGGATTTTGAGAAATGTATAAAGTTGTCAAGTGAATAACAAAAGTAAATCCGTCGCTTAAACGGAATACATATCAGGGAAAATAAATTCATTCAAAATACCTAATGCTTATTGATGAATGTTAAACATTTGTCAAGACTGATTCGATTCGAAAATTACAAATTCACAAAGGATATTCAGAGTCAACGATGTAATTTGGTTGAATTATTTTTTCATCAAAATGCTTATCGCAAATTTATCAATCTTATTTGGAATGACACGGTAACCGAGATGAGAGAGAAGGAAAAAATCAAATTACGTTGAACCGTCATCTGCCTGTGTGTGTAAGAGAATTGTTGTCTTACATTGGCCATTATGCGTGTTGTTAACATTTTTTATCTAGATGATACCCATTTCGTTTATATTCGCCGCATGTTTGTAACATAAAGTTAAAGGATGTTCAAATGCTATCAAACATCCCCTTTAGGACGCTGGAACATGAACAACATTTTCGTAGAGGCAGAAACAACAATCTCAACCATATTCGTTCCGACAATTTTGTAGTCTTGACCTCTTTGAATTGATTTTAAATTGGCAGGTGGTACAGTGAAGAGATATGCAAAAAACAAATGGAAATTAATTGAAGCTGGTGGATCTTTCAATCAACATGTCTAATTGAAGAAACACCGAAAAAATCCATTGTTCTATCTGTCCAATACAAATTTAGATCGAAGACATAATGGGAAATCGGTATTTTGACATTCAATCGACCTAAGACATAGTTCTTCGTGAAAAATTGTTTTTACGGCATGACACTAAAACGCACCGGTTTTCTTAATAAGTTTGTTTAATACATTCGATGTACAGTCGATAAAACCCCATTTCAAGGCGTTTCATTGAATAATCATAAGGGCGACACCCGAACGAGTAGTGTGGGACATAAACTAGCTAGTTCATAAAGGCATACATCTCAAAACTTACTACTATGCAAGACTCTACCTTTGAATCATTCTACTCATTCCTTGCTCATACAGAAATTTCGACAATCTCGTACGAAGTCCATTTTGAATATTAATTCGAATGAAATTCACTCGAAATATCGACAAAAAATCCTAAAATCCAAAATGGCGGCTGGCGGCCATTTTTTCAAGGTCATCGAAAATATTATAACCGCTTTGCGGTTGTCATGACCTTTCCAAGACAATATTCATGAAAATTGGATGAAATTTATTCGAGATATTCAACACTGTACATCCGAGTAGCGTGAATTAGGCTCTAACTTCCGAGCCCGTGATTCGATTTTTTTTCCTGGATTGGTGCAGTCAATACCTTTCATTTTTACCATCGGTCAACTTTGTACGAGCAATGCTACCGCAATATTTGCGAGAAGCCTCAACTAAGCTTTGAAAATAGCCCTAACTCGACCGTATATCTGGATCGGCCCAACCGATTTTACTCATCTTCGAACTTAAACTAGGGAAAAGTCTCATCAAGATTAGTTCCGTTTTACTCAAAGACTCTTCACGGCCAGGATTGACTACAGAGGGGTTTCCCTTCGACGTGTTTTAAACGTAAGAGTTAAAGCATACGACCCATATGACTTCTTTACAAGTAAAATTTCCTATTGTGAATCACGACGCCAAATCCCTCGTTAGGGGTCATTCATAAATGACGTCCGATACTTTGGGTCAATTTGAGACTCCCCTACCGCTCGTCCTATTGTGTCCGATTTTCATGACCCCCTGAAAAATGACATCCATTTTTGTCTACGATCCACTGACAAAAAAAATGTGGAGGCTCTGTGTCATAGCTGTACTCTTCCCATGGACAACAGACATTGTGGATTACTTGGAGACAAAGCTACCGTCTACATAGGTGACATTTTACATTCTTTTTCGTTAGAGTGGGGTGTGTGGAAATCTTTTTCCACTGCTGACGAATGAAGACTTTTTTCATTTTTCCAATTATTTTGCTACATTGGATTTTAAAATCGATTTTGTTGTTCATTCGCAATCCTTATACGTCTCTCCTCTCTGTCCATCGGACTTTCGAAATAAGAAAAAAAAGAAAACTAATCTGACAAAGTTCCACATTCACAGAGTACATTCAATCAACAAAGAAATCAATATTGGCTAACCAACTGTGTAAACACACAGCATATAATATGGATATAACATATGTCTGGCACCGAACTGTGCTTGGGCATTGTATTGCTATTATCGTTGTTAGCATATACTGACCCCAAAAATTATTTGTCTTTTCCATGTCTTTTCGATATTTTCCATGTTTCCAAATATTTGCAACATTTTATCCTTTTTTTGGATATGTTGTTGGATACGTAATTGAACGATTTTACATGGCAGTTTGGCTCATCCCAACGGAGGCCAATAAATAAGCACAAGTAAAGTAAGAAAATGAAAATGTTCTCTTGGATATAAACGATTTTTCAGTTTATCTTCCCCAACACACACTCCACGATTAAATACACACAATAGCTATATGACTATACCACCAGTGAATCAATACTAATCCTTGTGAAATTGAACATTCCGAAGACAAATTTCTTTTCAATCCTTTCGACTTGGAAATGACTGTATTTTGTGTGTAGTTAATGTTGTAATGTTGTTGGGTGTATTTATATATGTATTTGATAATGCTGTTGCTGCCGAGTACACAATAAATACAAAATACTTCAAATCCGAAAACGAAAATGTCTGCGGCAAAGAGGAATTTCAATGAGCTTTTCAGAAATGTTAAATAAATTGGACTATTGAAGATGAGTGGAAATATTGGATGAATAATAATCGTACAACAAAATTGATTATCAATTCCGGTTCGGTGATTGATGAAAGTTCTAGCTAAAAAGTTTGGATTCGCAAGTATTGAATAGCAACAACGCAGTAGTGCGTTCATGGCAAAAGTAATTCTTCGAATTCATTTTTTCGAGAAAAATGCTTAAGGTTGAACTGACGAATCCAATGGGGACGATAGACAACACAAATTTGCAGACAAAAAATAAAGGAATAAAAGGACAATGTTCTGTTGCGTTTGGGTCAAACCTTCGTCTCGAGCACAAAAATGGAATCCCTAGTCGGTCTAATAAAATCACTGGATGCTGGACACACCATACACCGATCAGTTGAATATTCTATCGTTCATTGGCACAATGTCAAAGACGAATAATTTTTTGGAAAGTTCATTATGACGATTGAGCAAGTTTGTGGACAAAAAATAATTATTCTGCGCGCAAAGCTTTATCAGGTAATGAATCAGTTCTTGGGGGTGGTGCAAATTAGTAAGTAAGAGGTTCCAAATTGTTTGTGGGCTGTGTTCCCACTCGTCAAATAAAAAACTTGAAACATCGTAAGTACAATGCTTTACGTGCTTCTGCTTTGTAAATGACTTCAAAAACTGCGGAAGCACGTAAAGAACACTACGCATTTGCGGTAAGTTTTGACCGAAGGGGTGTAATAAAAAAGCAAATGAATCGGTAGAGCCTTGAACTCATGCACCAAGAATCCCGAGTTCAAACCCCGAGGTGAACGATTCTGCCAGGCTTTTTCAAATCATTATGTGACTAAGTATCCGCTATTAATCATTAATAGTGTCAATGAACTACCATGTTATAACAACTATAGTTGGCTAACTACCATAATATTAAGGTGGTTCTCACAAAGCTGAATCGGAAACACATATCACTACGTCACAACCATGATTCCATTAAATTACCAAGTACGCACAGCAAACCCATTTGAGGCCAGAGTGCAGAATTCGTCCCGCTAAACTATTCTAATCCTAATTTAAAACCCCTTCGGGTTACTGTCATTTTTGGGAAGCGTAGAAACTCTCAAAAATTGACGCATGTAACAACGAACTTACTATGAACACGAACAGTCACCAGAACAGATTTGAAATGAATGGCTTATTCGACACAGAAGTGCCCTGAAGCTTATCCTGGTACCTGTTTACAATGTGTTCGTACAATGCAAAGGGGCCCATGAATTAAAGAGAGAATCTTCCTGAACAATCAATTGGAGGTTAGGGGCTAGATCGTTATATTTTACTTATTTCGCTGGGTGTGGTTCTTTTTCGATATCTTTTCATTGTGCCAGTGGTAAGCTGTACCACGAACCTAAGTTACATCGATGTTAAGTTCCATTTATGTAATTAGAAGCGAAGCTAGAAGGACTAGAATACCAGCATCTCACAATAATGTCTTCTGCCGGTAAGCCGTGTGGCAGTTCTCCCTTCAACTACCCCAGACCCAAACCAATTTAACCAGTTCTTCTTTGTCTCCAAGTCCGCCAATCGATTTTTTTTCTGCGGTGCAGAGATTCGAACTCTCACACTAACAGCTTCAGTAGTGTAGTGGAAAGCAGACGAGTTAGCCACTACGCTATTGAGTCATGAATTACTTAACGCTAAAATCTCAATTTTTTCTGTAATGCACGTTCTCATCTTGCGTTACGTAGTTTATGAACTATTTTTTTCTTGGTCTTATTATTCATAATTAGGATAGTAAGTTCAGTACATGTACACGTAATAATAACTGTCCGCATGGGACTCAATACGGTAGTCGTTAACTCGTTTGCTTTTTACTAAACGATTGAAGTTGACAGTGTGCGAGTTCGAGTTTCAACCGTTACAGAAAAAAACCGATTGTCCGACGTGTATACAAAACTCAGCTGATTTAATTGGTTCGAGTCTGTAGTTGGTGTAGAAGCTTTCACACGGCAAAGGTATTGTCAAGAGACGCTGGCATTCTACTATTGCTAGTTTAGCACCTTCAACATCGATGTAACTTAAGTTTGCCGCGCACCACTGCACTGGCACAGTAAAAACTTTCGGTGTTGAAAGGATCTCAAAAAGGAGAACCACAATTAGTGAAACTAGTAAATAATGATCTTGCCTCTGACCCATTAAACGGTTGTAACGGCGGATTATTATTGTTATTATGGAACAGCAATTGAAATAAACCACGTTAGATGCTGGAAGTTATTCATTAATTCGGTACATCTTATGAGACTCGCGAAGTCACTTGTGTGTTTTAAACCACTCGCTTTGGAAACTGTTGTTTTGACTAGTATAGTGGCATACATCGTCTTCGGCTCGGATATTCCAGCTCTACACTTGTCAAGATAACATTTTCCGTAGCTTGTTGCCTAAATACTCATTCGTGAGTGTGACTCATATCACAAAATTGTCGTTCGTGTAATGAATGACTTCCGTCGCATGCAACGTAATCTACTATTATTTACATGTTTTCGCAACTAAAAACTGATATCTCGCTCGTAATATACTCGTCCTATCGAAAAAGATGTCAAAAAAATAAATAAAAAAATTCAACATAAAGCGTTTCAAAACACGCGCTTCCCTTAAATCGTGCTCCAATCTCGGCACATATATTTAACCATTTCTCTGTATAACCGAACTGCACACAAAAAAAATATGTGTTCACATTTAACCAGCATAACACCCAATAAATTTTGTGTTTATCACTACAATTTTTTTTTTGGTTAACATCCTATACACGCAATCATATCGAATCCGAGGAATATATATTTCGTGCAAAGGCATCACGATTTATGGTGTTAAATACAAATTTGTGCAAAGTTCTCAACGCAAAAAAAACACACTGAGCTTAGTGCTTACTCACGCAGATTTACTTAAATGAATTCGCAACCTAATATAATATCGCCTCTAAATCTCACTGTAAAATCATTTCGTATAAGGTACTTGCCAAGGAGGAAACAAAAAACCAGCCAACATAATGTTCTATTCGTTGCTCGCGCTAGCTTTGAACATGAATGGTTCTTTTTTTCCGTCTTCTTAAGAAGTGTTGAGTGTGAATGCTGTGAATTGAAGTAATAGAAGGCAAAATTACATAACGACTACCAACAACATTTTCTCCGTTGACGAAATTCAACCGAGTTCCATATCAAAGCAAGCATTTTCAATTATATAAAATTACCGCACAGTAAAACAGAAGGTAATTATAATTGGCTTTACACGGATAAATAAAGCTTCGCAGAACCGTCAACTGAAGCATAGCAATGTTTCTTCTTATGAGCGACTGAATTCAATTCATTACACACAAAAAGGAAACTAACTAATGTGCCAACTATTTTCTTGTGTTTTTGTGGAAATAGCACGTTGTCAGGTGTGTTACATTACTCCGTTCATCTACATCGTAGACCGGGTTGAAGTACAGGGTCGTATTTTGTGGTAGGTAAACTAATAGTTAACGAATTATTTTGATTGGAAGTAGATTTCTTTGGTTTTTCGCTTGAATATAAGAACTTATTTTCAAAATTGTCTTCTATTCAGCAATGTGTAATAAAAAGCAAAACTTTGTTTTACTTCAGAAAAGCGGTGGTCATCTGTTATCGACAATGGTGACCGTAATGAACGATCGACTCAGCATATCATTCTGTTATATACAAAAAATTATGTTGAAACAAAAGAAGTAAAAGACCCAAACACTTCAAACAAATGAAGTAACAGATTTTCCGAATTCGTCGGTCTTTCCTAAAAAGTTGAATAAGTTACACATTAAAATTATGTTCGTTTTCCTAAAGATTCGCTAAACCAACCCTGGACACTTTCGAAAAGAAAACGTTAAGTAAATGTTAAATAGGGTGAATAGTGCAAGGTTTCTGGTGTAGACCTGTTGTGCATAAAAACAAGGACTATCTGTAATCTCTTCTTACGTCTGGCTTCCCGGCGATTCGAGAGCCATCTGGCACTGGTAGCAGCAGATCAGATGAAAAAAACGGATAGCTTGACTCTTGTTCTGTGGGAATATGGCAGGCCATTGATTTGGGGCCCAAATATCGAGAGCTGGATAATTTCCATTTTTGGTCCGATTTCAATCGAGACGATGCGTTCATATGGAACGCCGTTTGGAGGAAATTGGTCAACGAAATGGGTAAAAAATTGATCGATACCATCGGTGAATGACGATCAAAAAGTTTGCTGATACCTCGGATCAGTACCACCAATCAAGTGGGAATGCCGCATCGGTCCTTGAAACGATTCCTGAAGATGCTAACAAGTCCGACGAGATTTTCTGTACAGTTCAATGACTTGTAATTTTATAATTTTGAATCGACTTGATGATTAACACGTCAAATTATAGCCTCTACAATCTAGAAGTACGGATTGGGAAGATGGCAAGGTCTAGATAATATTTTAAGTAGAATGCAGGCACCTACAGTTTCAGTTCTGGCGGTAATTTATGCAGGACAACTGCAGAAAGAATGCACCATAAACTCGATAGCTACACAGTTTGGACAGCAATTATCAGTTGCTAGACATGTGATGAACGCCTACTTGATACAGCTGATGCGTTCCGATAGTGTGACTGTGATTATTCCGATGGGAAAAAGTCGGGTCAAATCCTCTTGAAAAGTCACGAATATTCAAGTCAAGTGAACTCCTGAAAGTAATTTCAAGTCACGGTCCAGGTAGCTCAATCGGTAGAGCGTCGGACTCGCAGCCTATGGTTCACGGGTTCGACTCCCGGCAGAGTTTTCCCGGTTTTTCCTAATCATGAGGATGATTAGACTTGGCTCTAAAGCTTCGTGCTGGTTGAGCTCTATCGACCGCAAGGTTTCAAAATATCAGAAATAATACAAAGAGATGACAGAAATATCAACAATTGACTAACTCCATCTATCGGGAACAACAAGAAACAGTACATTCGAAATAAGCGGGAACATTTGAATATCACCAGCTGTACAATGAGCCCAACGGTGGCCTCCGTACGAAT
>JANTFA010161894.1:0-10289 GCA_026413405.1 Phytosciara flavipes
TCCAAATTTCAAGAAGATCTACGGAAACGTTTAGAAGTTACTGGAAAGTACTTTTCCATAGGAACTAACAAGCAAACGAACAAACTAACTAACGTAGGCGATATGAATTTTCTCAAAATGATGGTTTTGGTTAAATTTCATACAAAGGTCACACCGTAGAAAATTCATATCTCGGCCAAATCTTAATATTTTTCGACTTGCGATAAAAATATTTGGGGGTACTCCCAGCTAGGGGGGGGGAGAGTCAAAAGGTTGCTATATACATCGTTCCGCGTCCCAAAAAATTTTTTTTTTGAAATTTTTTGTTGTGTGGACTTGCGTCACGGCGCTTACACTAACGTGGCGTCATGATAAAAGACAACGCGACATTATTACAGATTTTTGGTGTTTAATTTTCAGTTCCAAGGACAAATTTTGGCAAAATGATAAGAAAATATTCGAAGAGATGACAATAAATTAAAAATATGCAAAGACAATCCGTTCAGGCATATGTTTTTTGCTCTTATTTTTTCTTGTTTTGTCTCGACAAATATTATATAACAATGATAGTGTCTCTTCGCGAATAATTTTAGCCCCGTACGAAGTACGATGGGCTATTAGCATTGATATGCCGTTTTTAACAATGGGAATTGGAGCCTAGGTTATTGTGCATAGCATTTTGGGATGTGCCTAGAGACGCCGAGAGCTAGAGGCCTTAGACCCTAGAGTGAGGTTTAGAAAAAAAGTTTATTGGGATTGATTCACTGGGGCAAGAGCTAGGGTGATAGAAGTGTTCAGTAGGAAGGGCCCTAATTGATTTTCGCATATAAATCGAGTAATGTTTATCTGATATCATTGATTCTAGTTTCATTTGAAAGGTATGGCCAATACCAATCCAGCGAAAAAACGTTTATTGAAATCAGTGTGTGATGATATATTAGATTCAGTGCCTCGGCCTGGCCTAAAACCACTACTTTACGGTTCTATGAACTTTTTGAGGCCATACTTCGTGTGGCTATTTAGAATCGCGAGATTTACAAAACGGTTATGTTTCATGCAACTTTTTTGTACTAGGTTTGCGGTCACACTAAGGTTGCGTAGGTACTAGGGCTTCGTAAGTAGTAGGGTTATGTAAGCTAGTCATACGGGATCGTACGGGGCTCCGTTGCAGCGTCTGCTACGATCTATACCCGTTTTTATTATAGATTCGGCGTATATAATTAACGTTGAATAATTACGCCGTAGAATGTAAAGCTATAAAAACCAAGAGTTTTCATTATTCGGCCATACAGACAAGTATCGCACACAAGTCGATTTTAAGACGAAACTCCGTTCAATTCATAAACTTAAAAATGATTTTGTTCCACCTATTTATGGTGCTGGGATTGGGATGTTTAGTTGGTAAGTGACTTTGTAACTTTGGGACTTGTACACCTTAACATAAACATTAAAATCAATTCTTAGATTCAAGTGACCCAAGTTGTGTGGATGAAATCACAGTAGATGTTTGCATAATTGGAGGTGGATCGACAGGCACATTCTCGGCAATACAATTACAAAAAGCTGGAAAATCGCGAGGGGGAAACTACTTCGAAAAGTGCTGTACCATGACTTTGATTTTTTTGACTTTTAGTGATTTTTTGATTTTTTTGATTTGATCAATGATTTGCCGGATTTTCGTGATTTTCTTGATTTGATCCATGATTTGCCGGATTTCCGTGATTTTTTTGATTTTCTTGATTTTTTTCAACTGTTTCTGTTCAATATCATGATTTTTAAATCATTTGGCATAGAGGTGTGCGGGCGGAATTGGCATATTCGTTACGATATGTTAACTCTAAAACACGTATTCATAATAAAATCACGAACTTCAAATTGGAGGATAAAATTGAATGAAATTTATTCATACGTTTTTCAAGAACAAAACTTACAAACTATACCATTTTAACATTACAAAAAGCTCAAAAAATTTACCATATTCTGATTTGTTTATCTTTCAATTGAGGAAACAATAACTGACTCTTTTTGTTTTCTATTGGTGGTTCGAGAACCTCTATTATTTCAGGTAAATTTACATATGAAAAATCGGGAGTTGAAGGGAAAAAAAATTTGTCGAAAGATTTGGTCAAAAAGCTAATCAGAATTCCTAGATCGTCTTCAATTTCAACAACTTTTCCAATAAAGTTTTTCGGAGTTCCCTTCAAGGCTGGTACGGACACAATTACAAAATCGTTTGCACGAACATGTTTTTGACGTGGTAGATCAACTTCTGAAGAAATTTGAGGTTCTCGGTGAACGGTTGTCGTACATCGATTGGATTCAGGTCCAATTACGCCTATAAATGGATTTTCTGAGATTAAGCAAAGAAAAAAGTTAAAACAGTCACACATGAAATGCTTACCTTGCATATCTCTTATCCTGCTCCATAGAACTGAAGTGATCATCAAATCACTACCCTCGAATGTTGGTGTGATTGTCAAAGTTCCTCTGTAATCGTCTAGACATAAGTGGAAGGGATGATCGAATTCTTCTAGCTGACGGGAATCTTTAACTTTGAAGTGCGAGCACAGTACACCAATGGGGTGGTTTGGATCCTTAGCCTTAGCAATATTACATTCTCTTTGTGGGTAGTTCCGAGCACTATATGTTGATCCGTTTCTTTTAGCGAAGCCGAGTATCAAACTCACTAAAAGTTTTTTTTTGTGTTCAAATAAACACCACTGCCCAATAGTGATGTCTTCGCAAATCGAAAGGCAGTCTGACGAAGCTAATGGCTGAACATAACTTCTACCTGCAATGTGGAAAGTTTTTTTTGTTCTCTAATGTAATATTCGAGATAATTGAACAGAACTTACTTTTCACGTGACTATTGAAAGCAGCCTGTTTCACTCTAGAAATGCGATCACTGCTGAGCATATGTTTGTCTTCTTGTAGTAGCCAGCAAATTGTTCTTTTGCGCACTACCTTTGATCTCCCCGAACTATCAGCAACGACAGTATATATACTGAACTCGTCGATAAGTTCGCTGTCAGAAAATTGACTTGAGTAATCTCGTAGCATCACTTCACCAGCATGTGATGATAATGTGTTCAGGTCTCGTATAAGTTCAGTACAATCGTCATTCTCGTCAGAATGTATCGTCCCAGTGTTATCGACTTCATAATCGTCCTCAGGATCATCGTCCAAGTTGTCATCGTCATCGAATGTAGAAACGCTGTTATCGGAAACGTAGCTAACTTGACACTTGAAGTTCAATTTCTTGTTTGCTTCATCAATAATCCCGACATCACTCAAATCTTTGATGGCCATATTCCTTGCAGCTTCAATTAAAGTAATGAGTTCTTCGTTGGTGGGTAACGTTAACGGAGGGCTCGCAGTTGATGTTTTGTTCTTTATTCTAGGAAACTTGATGAAATCCGGAGCGGTCGCTATAATTTCATTCTGCAATTCAACTTTATGCAACCGGTGAATCATGTCAAACATGTTAAAGTTGATCACTGTAGAATTTGTTGAGGTCATGGAGCGTAGTTGACGATATATTGACTCGCAGGGCTGGCTGCTCATTAATAAAGGCAAAAAAAAATGCGGCTCGTTACGATCTCTTAGCTGAATGATAAGATGAATCAATGATTGGGCGTTGATTTCAATGCACGTGTATGCATTGCATGTCACAAAATTTTCAGCCAGCGAAAATTCCCGAGTTTCGACAGCAGGCTTGTTGTTGGACGTTGTACCTCTCGTTGAACTTTGAGTCTTTTTGCGTTTCGGATAACGTAGCAACCAAGAACGCCAAGCGCGTAAAAAAAATGTTCCATACCACATACTTGATACCCTATCATTTACTGGCATAGCCTCATCGAGCATTGCTGTCGTCACCGCGTCCATCACTTTAAGGAACAGAATGGTGCTTTTACTACCAGGTACATAGGTCCGCAGGCAATTTCGTGTGAGTTTATCACATATTTTTCGAGCTGATTCAAAATTTTGTCGATCAAGAGGATTGATATCGGTGAAGACTAACAGATGTTTGTCTTTTGAAACTGTGTTGATCAAGTATTCCAAATGTGACTTGGATACGACGAATTTTCCCAACGGGAGAATAGACGATGGTCTCAAAAGTCGATTGCGAAGTTTTGTAGCGATGTGTGTGAAGTCTTGGAAATATACGGTTTCGATTTCTTTACTTGCTGGTCTCGTGGTCATGGTAATAGGGTTCCAACTGAACCATTCACATTCAAAGTCGGTAGGGTTTGCAAATATTCCAGGTTGTAATCCAATTCCAGTTTTTAATTTCATCGCTCTTAGCAAACGTGCGTCACCATCCGATGCGTGCGTATAGACAAGAATACCCTTTTCTGCTAGATTTGCTTTTATAAAAGAAAGCCGATGTGCTACGTTCAGAGCAGAAAATTTGTTATCAGTTGAAAACAAAGTCAAAATGAACGGCGGTACTTTCTCTGCCAATGGTTGCGCGATTATGGTATATGCCATCGTTGAAATCTCATTTTGACTGAAATGGTGCTGAATTTCCGCAGCATTTCTCGCAGGAAAAGAATCCGGAATCGGCATACCGTTTCTATTCAACGGCATACAAAAGCCAAGTAAGTTATTAGATAATGTGTCGTAACAAACTTTCCCAATCATTCTCGTAGCATCTTCGCTAATGCTTACTGCTAAAGGCAATTCCCTGTTCGTTAAATAGGACAATAGCTCGTTGCTTCGCAGCACCCCTTCTCTTATTCTGTCTCCTTTGTCTGAAATATATGATGCAATGACTGATGGTGAAGGAATTGATTGTGGAAGGTTGGCGTGCATGGTCTGGTAAAGTAATTTTCCTCCAAGAATTCTTAAGTACGCTGCGAACATTTTGAGGCTTTCATTATGCCTGTATCCGAATTTGTGTCTCAAACTATTTTTATTGGCTGAATCAAGCATTAGTTTCAACACTGATGGGCTATCCAATGCGGAAGACAGTTCTTGGTTTGTTGATTTTTCTTTTCGCAACTCATATACCATATCTCGTACACATCCTTCTAAGAAAGCATTTTTGCTTGTTAAGTACTGAACTTCGTTAAGTACTTTGAAGTATTTGGTAATCCGCTCTTGTCCATCCGAACACGATGCTTTGTTCAAACTTCGCTGGTTTCTGTAGGCCCGGTTCCTTCGTGCGGTCCACTGAACATGTAGCGGCACAATATTGTTGTCGCGAATGGGTAAAATCGTTCTAGCTGAATTAGTCGTTGTGTATGGCACTGGTTCCGTATTCGATTTGAGGGAAGTATGGTTTACTTGAGTGAAACTGGAGCATTCTCCCTCGTCAATACTCCAGTTGGTTCTTCCCCCGACTTCACAGCGTTTTCTTCATTTTGATCAGACGAATTTCCGTAATCTTCATCGTCGTCCATGATAACGTTATGTTTCGGCTTTTTTTTTGAGTAAAAACACACCTCTTCCGAAATGTTTCCTGAATAATCGCTTGAATGTTGGCGCTTCAGGTAAACATGTGGTTCATTGAATATTTCCTCCTCCACGCTGATTTCATTAACACTAGCTGATTTTACCGGGGCCTTGACACCGATTTCTTTCGAAGTGTGGGGAAGTTTTTGTTCCAAACGCTCAGTCATGATTTTACTCTGTTGGCCGTGCGGCAGTGCAATCGTTTTGGAAGTCGTTTTAAAATGTTGTACTTTAAGGTGCCGTGAAAAGTTCGATAAGGACCATATCGAATCTACGTATGGAAGACTTTGAGATTTTTTACAAACGGGGCAATACACATTCGCTACGAATGGTATTTGCTGCATAAGACCGTCGATTCCTAAGTTCAGTTTTACAACAACTGAATCGGGACCCATGTTTTGGCAAGCCTGAAATTGAAATCGACAACGTAGACTTGATGATAACATTAAGAAATCTAAACTTTTTGGCTACTGACACACTTAGTTAAACAAGGGACTGTCCATAAATGACGTTTACTGCAAAGAGAGGAGGGGATCTGGCCAAAGTTGACACGCGATTGCTAAGGCATTGAAAAATGATGGACGAAGGGAATTTGAAAATCTCGAAGACAGTTGTAGTCGTCTATGGACAGCCCCGAAGAGAATTCATAAATGTAGCTACTAAAGGTACATTCCATTCTAATTGCACTGTACACATTCGAGCAGCGTGTCAAACGCTCATTTTGAATGTGTCTCGCTACTCCGTAGACCTTTCTACCTCACGATAAAAATTTAAAAAAAAAGATTTTGAAAGTACCTTTTTGCAACTGTCGTTTAACAAGGAATCCATCGACGTCTTGAGCCAACTCTTTACTTTTTTGTAAATCACATCGTGCTCCTTATTGACATCCATCTTAGCGACAGGGCCTAGTTAAATAAGTTTCTAATTTTCAACTGAAAAACATAATTTTTCTCAATTCAAACCTTCAATCGTGGATTTACGACCGTTTCCTTCAACGGTTTTCAGATTCATTTGCTTGATCTTTTTCGCATCCCCGTCATATAGGAATAAGCCTTTCGAATATTCTTCGGACATCTTGTTCCGAATTTCGTTCAGCATTATCTTATGCCCACGTAGTATTTGGAAATTCTTCTTATCGTTATGGAGAGGACCATAATAGTTGGGCAAATCGATTTCACTTGCCTTTGCGCCAGGATAAGTGTCACTTCTAGCAAATTCCTCTAAGAACTCAATGTCATCGTTCGTAATACTTTTGATTGCCAAAATGTTGTCAAAACCTTGACTTTTAAGCAAATTCTGAATGTACATTGGTACTTCACACCCAGTCTTCATTTTAATCAGCTTCCAGAGCCCAGTTCTCGAATCTTCATCTGCTGACATCGTTCGTATTGGACGCTTGAAATAAGAAAACTCAATGCTAAATTTAACTCGGAGGCAAATAAACAAACTATAGCCATGTCTCGAAACTGATTTTCACGTATTGTTTGAGTTAACTATGAGCGACTTTTTTTGAGATGAGACAGAAACTCTTTTATCTTGAAAATACACGTTACTTACCTTGCAGAACAAACTAAAACAAATATCACCCCACTGAGTTTGTTGAAACGTAAACAATTCACGAAAATTTTAACAAATTTTGACTTTCGATCAACAAAGACCAAAAAGCAACACATTGGATATTATATGTGAATGTAGAAAATTTCCAACGGTACTTTCCTAAGAGATAGTTTGATTCTCGTGTAGATTGATTTTTCGCGGTACATATTTGAAATATTTCAAGTTGAACTTCAACGAGTTTTTCTGACTTTTCGTATATTTACTTTCTGCGATTACTAATGATTCGTGATTTTTGTGATTTTTTTGATTTTTTTGATTTTTTTGATTTTCCGGATTTTTTTTGATTTTTTCGAGCCCTGTACCATGACTTTCCGGAGCAGTTTCCCCCTCGGAAAATCGTTTGTGGTAATCGAAAGAGAAGATGTTCTCGGTGGACATTCGAACACTTATATCGATCCAGAGACCAAAAAAAAAGTTGATTTTGGAGTAGTGGTTTTCGAGAATCTGCGAATTGTGAAGGATTACTTCGACAATTTGAAAGTCAAATGGCAATTAAGTTCTCCGTCTAGCGCACCTACTAAAACTATATATTTTGACTTTAGCAAGTCCTTAGTTGTGAACAATGTACCCGTTTCGGACCCCCGGAATGCCTTCCAAGCATATGCGGCGCAATTGTATCAATATCAATACCTTCAGGATGGTTTCTCTCTAACGTATCCTGTACCAGAAGACCTGTTGCTTCCATTTGGACAATTCATTACTAAGTACAATCTTCAAGAATTAGCAGGACTTATATGGCAGTATGGTCAGGGAATGGGCGACCTACTACAACAACCTACCATGTATGTGTTCCAAAACTTTGGTCTAAATATTGTTACAACAGATATACCAAACGGATTCATTGTAACAAAAAACAGTAACTTAGAAATCTATAACAACGCTCTTGAGAAATTGAAGGACAATGTCCTATTGAATAGTTATCCGACTCGAATAATTCGTGACAATAATAGGGATGTCGAGGTAAAAGTTCAAACTCCAAGAGGATTGATACGGGTAAAGGCAAAGAAGCTACTTGTAACCATTCCCCCCACCGTGAGCAATCTTCGCGGATTCGATTTAAATAGCTGCGAAGTCGATATTTTCAAACAATTCATTTTTAATTTCTACTACACTGGACTCATTAAAAATTCTGGCATTCCTGCCAATGTATCTATCAACAACATTAACATCAACAATACATACGGTCTACCTACACTTCCTAATATCTATGGCTTTCAGTCTACGATTATCGAAAATCTGATTGATGTTAAATATTGTAGCCTTCATCCAATGAGAGAAAAAGATGTGAAAGCTGAGATCTTAGCGTATATTTCTGAGCTAAAAAACGCCGGCATCGCGAAGGAGACTTGTGAGAAGCCGCAGTTCGTAGCATTCGAAAATCACAGCCCATTTGAATTGACTGTTGAGCCGGAAGCTATCAAAAGAGGTTTTTACGAAAAGTTGTATGCTCTGCAAGGGGAACGCAACACTTTCTATACTGGTGCTGCATATATGGCTCAAAATTCCGGGTTGCTGTGGAGTTTTACAAATACAACTGTATTGCCTCTCTTACTTAAATCATTGTGCCATGAGTAGTGTGAAAGGGGGTACGTCAATAAATTTCAAGTAATACAAGATTGACAAATAAATTAAATTAATCTAATACACGAGAAAACAGATCGTAATTGTGTAGAACATTTCAGTAAAGTAAATTTGGTTCAATCGCCGGGTAGCACCCCATTTTAGTACCAACTGTTTTGAATGCTAACATTTTACTTAATTCTAATGAATGAATAAACTCAATGTACTTTCGTCAATCAAATAAAATGATAGTCCCAGCAGAACAGATTGCGTTTTTTTTTTCAAATTTCGAACGGACTTCCTGCATCTCGTCAATTGAGTTCAATGTGGCCGCTGCAACTTAAGTGTAAACTTTGATAACAGTTTCCGCACAAGCCCGCACACACTCAAGGCACTATAGAGGTATTATCAGGTAAACGGTGTCACAACAGAAACCCTAATATAGAGCGCATGATATACACTCCCGACATCTATTGCCTGGTATGCCTGGTTACATCAAAATGAAATATTTTCTGCTTTTGTATTGAAATTGAATTTCGATAAAACAAATAAACAAATCATTGAATTAAATCAGCAATGGTTCAACAAGGACAATGAGATCGAAGATTTGTCAGGTTATCAATGAAAACGAAATACTCCACCTACAAAAATTGCTGGTAGAATCGAAACGAGAAAGGAATGGCATCAAAAATGATGAAATTGAGAAACATTTGCCAATGCTAACAGGACGACGTTTTGCAAATACAGTCTACAACACTTCTAGGTACAACACTTTTAGCAGGGCATGCTATTTTGAAAAGTGTTGTATACTATATTTGCAAATATCTCCAAAGGACTTGTCTCTGTTTTTATTTTTGAGCTGATTTGTGTAATGGGAACGGTTAGCCTAATATAGCTTTGCACTGTGGGTGAGTTCTGTGGTTGCGATTAGTCCGTTTTGCGAGTTTGTCACGTAAAGTAAAACTTCACATATGTCAGAGTCATGGATTTTTGCAAACTTTTCAGTAATTTTTCTTAGTATGGTGCCTGAAGATTAAAATAAGACACCACCTCAAAAACAAACAAGCACGCTGCAATAATTTCAGGATTTATGGCAACTGTCGACGCACTTCTTTTCGTTAACTTACGGACAATTCTTATGCTATGTTTTTGAGGTCGTTTGTAACTCGTGTCCGAAGCAGAAAAAAATCCATTCTTCCATAGAGTTACACTCGAGAGGTGGCATGGTGGCGCTGTCATTATACAAACATGTCTGATTTCCCGTATATTTTTGTGATTTCTTTTGATCGACAGCGCCCCCTCTCGAGTGTATTTCTATGCATACGACATTAAATCAGAAATTCCAAATTTTAAAAAGGAAAGTGTAGGATCTAAGACAACTGAATTCCAAAACTTTTTCTTTTTATCTTTCGTCGACAGTATAAAAATTTGTCCACAAAATGGCCAAAATCTCGGAACTTTTCATACAAACTTGTTATGCCGTTCCACGTTTCAGACCATTTCCTACAACATAATTGAATCACTTTTTACCAACTGCCCAACTCTTATAATCACACAACGGCACGAAACACAAAACATTTTTAGACCCGTACGAAGTAAGAGGGTCTAATGCCTTTACTCTTACGTTTGTAACACGTCGATTCCGACTCCCGGAGTAAGGGCAAACCTTCTGGTAT
>JANTFA010161905.1:0-10287 GCA_026413405.1 Phytosciara flavipes
AGATATCGTAAAAGATGAATCGCTAACCAGTAAATGAATGTTATTTCGGTTTTATATTTTTCATCGTCAATATTATTCATGGGAAATGGTGACTGACTTTGGAAGCTGTATTATGAATCGTTATGATCGTAAAATATTTGTTTACTTTTAATACCTCTTTTTTTATTGTAATAATGGCAAGATGATATTGTAATGTACATTGTACAGTGTGAATGTTGTTTATGAAATATTTAAGTTTGGAAGCGAAGCTTTGTGTGTTGTTATGAATGGAAAATCAACAAAAAATAGATAATAGTGTACGTACCACTGGATCACTGCACCAGCTATCCCGGCGCATTCATCGCTTATCATGACTTCCACTTAAGTCACTATAATATACTCGTATACAAAGTCCTCAATCAGGTCAGCTAAACACTGAAAAGCATACTTCTCTAGTAGAGCAGCTCTGCAAATTGGTGATTAGATATTGGGTAAACTTTGGTCCTTCTTCTAGATTACTAACAGATTAAATTCTAGCACGCCAGTATGAGGAGATATTCCGTTTTTTATTTAAATGAGAATTACATTGGTCGTAAGGCTCACTATCACGTTTCTTTTGTTCAAGAGCAAATGTTTCTGGTTTATTTATGAGAAAGGCAATGGTTCCAACAAATCGACTAGTTTTGACTAGATTGATTAGTCCTACAAGGCACTTCTTGACGACCACTTACAATTCAAGATGATCAAAGGATAGCCACTGAACCCATTGAAGACTAGATAACGTGTCGGTGCCATTGGATTTCAGTACAGCTCCATCAGGAAACGTTCATTTTTGATCTGACATAACCTGGTTCCCATCATCATATTTGTATGAGCGAGATGCATTGATGACATATTCGCATTGCTCGCAAATTCACATTTTGAATGATTTAATTTAGAACTGGAAAATTCTCCAGTTCCTGATGTGCCAGAACTTAATTGGCTGATGGTTTCCAAGCTCTATTTTCAATTCTAATGGAAGTTTTGTTAAAGACTGCCCATTGACTGCTCCTCATTCCAAGCTCCATTTTCAATTCTATCATTCCAATCAACGACATTTCAGTAAGCAAGCAGACTATACGTACTGACACCAAGTATTACAGCCTACATCAATGGTGGCCCTTTATGTGAAATTTACATGGCAACGCATAAAGATGTAAACTCATTGTGCCACTTGCCTACACGTTAGAAGTATGGTTTTGGCAAGCAGAGGGATGAGGCGAAAGCCGAGTGTAGTAATCGCACAAGCCTACATTAGTTAGTGGAACGTTTGCTCAACCGCTAAAAACGACATATCTACATTCAAATGGTATACTAGAAAAAATAGTTTAGGAGTGCCAGCTTGACTATCATTCAAGCGTTCTTAATTCTTATTTCGATGGATTCATATTTCACAGTCAGACGATAATCTCTGATATAATTCGAGTAGAGAAATTCTCAAAGCGGTGCATCAGCTGACGAACCCTCATCGACGTTCTACTTTGAGTTAGATTGAGTTAGCTATTTACTGATTACTGATCAATATACATGGAACCCGAAGAGCAACACAATGGTCGTTATTAACAAGTCAATTTAGTCTTTTCCCAACTACTTTCATTGGTTATAAACAACAAAGACAAAAAAACTGCTGATGGCCAGTGTGTTCCGTTCAATAGCAAAATGTATAAATGTTGGAACGCGTTCGAATGAAGTGAATTTCTTTCATTCCAAACGATAACGAATTGTTCAAACAACAAAAAGCAGCAGATTTCATGCCTGTATACCGTAATGTGGTTTGCCGGTTGCTGTTTGTTAATTAGTAATGAGAAGCACACAATACCTACCACATATTAAAATCAACCATTTATGACCATTTATAATATGCAAAATACACGAACACTCTGATTCTCTGATTTATTTCCCAAGTTTTTTTTACCGCTCTAATCGCCAGCGAGTGGGGAGAAGAAGAAAAAAATTACTGAAAAATTATAATTCCATCCAATCAAGTTCCGATTAATGTATGCAAAAGTGTTTCCCATTTTGCCAATTAATCACACAGCATTAAAATGTAACTTCATTTATTTTAACTGGATTTCATAGATCTAATACCAGTCGATTTATGCAAAACTATTATTTCATTAAGTCAATAACATAATAAATGAACACCAAACTGAAGCTGAAATTCAGATTCAAACCTGAAATTGGAATTCGATTCCAAAATATCGGAAATTTTTATTTTTTTTCTATTTCTAATTCTTTCTCGATTTCTTAATTAATTTATTCTCTTTTTTATAAAAAATATAATTCTGTCGGAATCGTTACACACACGAAAAGATGGAGGAAAAAAAACGAATTTTATGTTAAAATACAAACGTTAATATGTTTATCTTCTAACCACAGTGTTCGGAATAACGTCTTTATATCACACACAATATTTAAATAAATTTGATCAACTTTGAGGTATAAAGTTATAAATCGTAAGATTTTATTGGAGGACCTTTTTAGACGCGTACGAAGTACAGAGGGCTATTAGGTTCACTATCACGTTTGTAACAATCGAAATTTGAGCCTGACGGCAAGGGCATAGCATTTGGGGATGCATATGCATACGGATTCACGTCGACAACTTGAATAAATCAAATCCGGATTCAATATATTTTTCCCTGATAGGTAGTCAAAATTGTGAGGTCAGGCTCGATGAGCATTTTTGGACGGCTCATGGCTGAGCTAGGGCTCTTTTTTGCATACCAATTTTGATTAACCTGAGACGAAAAACTCAGGGGCGCTTGTTACAAAAACCGAAAAACAGAGCGAAATCAAGGCCAAAACTCGTGAAATCAAACGATAAACGAAAAGTATTGTCCATGTCGTATTATCCCTAGAGTACCTAGTGACACCGTTTCATCTTGCTGATATCAAAACTAATCGTGAACTTTTTGTGGAAACCGAAAAGTGTCAGGAACTGTCGCGTCGTCAGGAACGACAGTGTCGAGAGTTTTGCTATCGTACGCTTCCTACGGTAAGGTGGGTGATCAAATAAAAGAAATCAGGAAAGGAAAATGGAAAATGAAAAATGAGAATTGTGAAAATCAAATGAAACGAAATTCATTGAAATTGGGTCTATCACTGGGTCGTTAGATTCCTAGATAGAGGCCTATTGTGGGTTTAAGTAGTGCCCAAAGCGTTTGTTGCATATAAATAGAGTAAATTCCGTCCGATTCTGTTCACTTTGGTTCCATTTGAAAGGTGTTGGCAATACCAATGCGAGGAAAAAAATAAATTAAGGCTCGAACGGGTCAAATCTGACTCGAAACTTTTTCCGATTCAGATCCGAACTTTTTTCTACCTACTCGTTCGCCACAAATGATTATAAGCTTCAAATAAACAGAACCTTTTATTATGTTCCAGTTCACGAATCAATTTCCAATTTAGTGATTTCTAGCAGGTCAGACCCGACTAAATTTTTGTTTGACTAGGATCCGACCCAGATATTCGGGTCGAAGAAAAATCGCGTCAGAAAGAGTTGGATTTCTTTTCTGTTAGCGAGCCTTAATTGGAATCGAGTAGAACCAGTTGGTCATGGGCTAGTATCCTTGAAGAAGGAATAGTCCTAGGCGTTTTTTGTATATAAATGAAGTAAACTTCCCTCGTTTTTTATGTTCCGTTTGATAGAAAAATGGAGGCAGAATTGTATCTCGGTTAAAGAAGTGCATTCTGAATCGTTGACCAGACCGCTACCTTAATGGACATGTTTCATAAAACGTTTTTGTATTAGATTTGCGATCTCACTAGAGTTGCGATCTCACTAGAGTTGCGTTGTTACTAGGGCTACCTAAGCAGTACGGTAGCGTAAGCCAGGTATATTTGATCGTACGGAACTTCGTCGCAGCGTCTGCTACGGTATTTTCTCGCTTTTGAAAGAAAAAGACTGGATAGAAACGACGTGAAAAATCGTAGAATTTTTTTCTTCCAAAATTCAAAATTAGATTCTCGTAACCCATCTCGTATCGATGCGTGCTATAACAACACATACAGTAAATTATTTCGGAGTATTAACTGACTGTTGATCACCTTTTTAACAAACAGAAGAGGAGGAGAAGAAAAAAAAGAACGTGGCAATTTGATGAGGTCCAACATTAAAAGAAGAAAAAGAGTGTAGCCCATTAAACTTTATTGACTTTATATTTTGTGGATGTGTACCTACCAACCATGCACGTCTGCCTTTCCCAGGTAGAAAAGTGTCTTAATCTTATTTGTTACGTTAAATGAGATAACACGGATTATATCTTTCATTTACGTGAGATTTGAGGCTTATAATGTTATTTGGAAGAGAACAGCGGGACCGTATGTATTTTCGACATTGATACAATACCGATGCCAATTCCATACGCATACAAAGTTCCATTTTAATCAATGAGAATCGTAAAACGTTCAATTATTTTCGTATTACTAGTTTCCGTTAAGGTTTCTATTATGGGAAATAGTTACTTAAGCTAATGAAATCAAGAAAATCGGTATTGTTCGATTAATCTGAAGCTTAAAAACATACGCACGATGTGGTCGGTAGCGAATTCCTTTTGTCAATAAAAGTAGAAAGGAAACACCGCCGTAGTCATACACATGTCAAATCAATTACTCTGCCATTTTATGATCGTTCAGGTCATGGACTGTGATTTGAGGTACTGAAGACGTTTCTCAACTTGAGAAGTCATTTTTTTGGAATCTTTAGCGGAGAACCACGTTCAGCCCTGTTATGTAGCTTAAACAGTGGCTGCTTAGCACTCTTTTGCATTCGCAAAGCACGTTCTATGACCCTAACAATATGTATCTATGGAACAAATTATTTTGGCCGTTGGTTTTTAGGGTGTACGGTTACGACTTCATTTTATGATACAACCACCTTCATCATCATCAAAGTCGATCACTGCAGAAAAAGTAAAAACTTCGAGTACACCGGTCTAATCACACAATTTTTTTTGAATTGTTAAGAAATCGTGAAGTGATCTTTATCAATAGAAAAATTGAGCACAAGATTTACTTTCTTGTTACATGTTATCAACGGTTAGCGTAATAATTGAGACATCTGTCACTTCTTTTGTTTAAATTGGCGCCTAACCTTCCAGAAACGGCATATGTAACACGATGTTTTTGCTGGAACTGATACTTCGGTTGTTTGAAGTGTTCTGTTCTGTTTCATAGTAGATCTACTACTTCATTTGTTGCAACGTAGATTTTTCTATATAATGAATTCATGTGAAACTAATCGCTTATTTTGGTAATCGTTGCCGATAGCAGATGACTACCTTGCTTTTGAATAGTGGTAATAGTCATTTCTTCGACTTAAGTCTGAAAATATTAAATTTGTGATCCTTTTGCAATTGAGTTGCATGGAACTCACGATCTAATTTTTTGAGCCAGTCCGGTACAGTGTATATATTGTCAACTAGGCACCACCTTTGGGCGGGTCGGGTCCCTTGACTGATTGAATTTCATAAAACGTATGGAAACAACTTAAATCTAAAGGATCCGAACGAAATGTATGGAAAATGAACAATTTTATGCATCCACGGTTCGCCTACTACTTGCTCTAAGTACAATGACAATTGTAGAACGATTTGCAAAATCTCGGAATATTGAATTACCATAAAAATGAAGCGATTCGTCTGCGTCTCGGTATATGAACAAAATATTTACCCTAGCTGAAGCAAAAAAATTTAAAGTTTAAAGTCAATTTTTTTTAACCCCTGCTGATATTTAAAGCAAAAAAATTTAAAATTTTGAGATGGCGTTTTTTAGGTAGATGGAAACAAAGTTCACCAGCATGAGCGTAGCAAACATTTCACTATTGCAAGGCCATGATTACTATCCAAACCGACTATCGGAAGTCTAAGTCAATTTTATTTTGTTTTTTGGACCCTTGCTGGTATTTTAAGCAAAAAAATTTTACATTTTGAGATGGTGTTAGATTTTTTTATATTTCTAGTTTGAAGTACCAAAAGTTACGACCGAACAAGCGATATAAAAAAGTAAGACTTTTGGAGGCATACCGTATAAGAAAGAGCCAGTACGCAACCCTCTTTTTTCGTCGAAATTGGAAAATGTATGGAGGAGCGTCGTTATCACAACTTTTCTCGAACAGTCTCACGTATAGAATTTCACGCCAGAACGAAAAAGTTTTGTTTTGACCCGAAAAACAATTTTCCGTTGAGATAAATATCCCATGTCCACGAACTTGTCAGAAAAAAGTGATTCAGCTCCACGTGAGAGGGATCAAATAATACCAAAAAAGTACGGACGTTGTATATGGTCATCATCTAACCAAATTAAACCAATTAAATAGAGATCTTCGGAACAGTTAAATGATTGAACAGCAAATCATTCATTTGTCTCGCGCCACATCGGCTTAGCACAACAGTTTACTGATCTATTCAGTTGTTTTAACAAAGAATTCAAGTCAATTGTAATCTAGCAATAATTATTGAATGCTGTTCCGATTGATTTGATCTTATTGTTCACAAGTTGAAATGACTTCAATTAAAAGACCGAACCGTTTGATTGGTTGTGAATTAGTAGATCGTTGGTATTGTTATAAGCTCGCTCCAAATTTATATTCCAACGAAAATACTTTACATTTGTAAGTACACAGCTCACCCCCGCCCGTCGTCGCCGCATCTATTTACATCTAAAGTGTGGTCATGTAATCCATAGTGTAATCTCACCAGCTCGTTTCCATATTTGAGAATTCGACCAACCATTCCAAACGGATAGCACATTAAGCATTCATCCAAAACTTTCGGAATTATTCAAGGAAAAAAAAGTTTTTATTACAAAAATTCAATTTGATCCGTGTGGTTTCGTTATTTTCATACGGCCCATTGGCAATTGTGTGTCTGCCCCGTTGTTGTACATAGCATAACGCAAAGAAAGAACTATTTGAAATTAAGCGAAAATTTTCGAAAAGTATGTGATACCACTGGCAGAACACATTATTTTCGGTATGTTTCGTTGCATACTTTTGGCTTTAATTGTGGCTGGCAAAGCAATTAAAATTCTCTGTTGCGCTTCATTATACGTTCGTTAGAACATTCTTGCTATTATATGGTCATATGGTCGTCGTCGTCGGTCTGATGATGCCTTGTTTCTATTACAGAATTTATTTCCAGTGCCATGAGAACAAGTTGATGTATTGTTTTCGGAGCCGGATGATACATTCTGTAATTTTATCATTGCATGTAAATGTGTGTCTCCCGATATAGAAGATTGCGTTTAGTTCCATGGGAGTTTGAGATGTAGGAATTAGTGTTAGGTATAGGCAAATACCAGTTATTGGCTTTTCGGATTAATAAATGGCAAGTATTTACCTTGTCGGACTACAATAATTAAACCATTATGTAATTGAGTTGCCACACACACATTACATTACCTCGATACATAAATTTATCCAGAGGGTTAAATAATATCAGAGAACATGTTTGCCTATTTAAAATAACACTCGTCGCAGAGTGCGTGGCAACGAGAAAACGTGAACTCATCTCTCTCCAACTAGTTTTGATTTCAGAAAAACAACCATTTTCATTATGTCATATCGCGGAGTCTTAAGATTATAACAGATCATATTAAACACCATTTGCGATATAGGAAGACATGCAATTTTATAGAACATGGCAGATATAATTTAATTTCCATGAAGTGATTACACCAGACAAGAAAATACAATTTATTTTCTTAACATTCAAAAGTTGTTAATGCAATTTGAGAAACGTTGATTTTGTGTTCATATGCAATAATTACACACCCAACAATATCCATCCCATATAGCCGTGCATGTCATATACATGGTGCTATAGGATATATAAATGTACGGGGGGTTATGTGTGGAGAAGACATAAAATTCATTTTGCAAAGAAAAGTTGAAATTTTACCAGAAATTCTAAGCTCTAGATTTCATATAAGTGTCTTTCAGTTGGAATTTGAAAATTGTTATTCAAATTACAAAGTCTAGTCGCATAATAACGCAACTTAATTAAAATCATGAAACACCGCATAATGACATCTCATTATTACAAGCCAGAAAACAATGTGGTTGTCAACTGAAGTGTACACGTTATATGGCTTCAAAGTGATGTAATGGTGTGAATGAGAAGGGAGGTGCGATTTTTTTTCCAAAACTTTTTGAATGTACTCAGGGATCCCTCTAAGTTTTGCTGTTGTAATGAGATGAATTGGGTACCATACGATTTTTGCTCAAGGCAGACCATTTGTTTAAACATTTCCAACAAATTCTAATTTCTGTAAAATATTAGTCCATACGGAGTTGCGGGAGCATAAGGAATCCTAAATAAATGACGTCACGCTTTTTCAGTGCTGTCATCAGATTAAAATCACTAACAACTCGACAAGTGTTCACATATTTGAGTCAAAAGTGTGTCCTATCCCCCATTTAGGTGTATGTTTGAGGGAAACGGCACACAATTGACTCAGAAAGTGCATACTTGTCGAGCTACTAGTGATTTTAATGTGATGGCAGCGAAAGCGGAACGTCATTCTTGTACTACTCCTAATGAACTCTGCAGCCGTTACTACGTAAATGCTCTTGTCACCTTCCGGTAGCAAGGACGATGCTTTGAATTCGCACTAAGATGGCTTCCAATGATGACGTTGTTTATGCCGATGTTCGTAAGATACTTTTTAGTAGCATTCGTAAAAAAAAAATTCGTGACTTTGGGACTGGTGGGAAGCCTTCGAAATTTAAGAAGCACACGGTGGTGTGAATTAAAACGAATGGGATAATGGTGGTTGGTTATGTTGCTTAATGTATGAAATTAAGAAGTGCGTCATCCCCTCTGTTAAAGGTGAATACACACTAATCAGTCAATTCAGTTTCAACAGTAAAAACTGAAGAAGTACTAAATTTTGCCGAATCAACCTTGAATATGGCCAATAGGGAAAGTCAAAATATCGTTGAATGATTCTACCGGTATGTTAACTGAGGTGGTTGAGATAGGTTTTGGGATTAAAAATGGGTGGAATCCGAAAGTCTCAGCAACTCGGCCTCTGTTCAACCCACATTCGTATTAATTTCTTTTCGTACTATTCCTGTATCTGGCGACGTATTTTGGATGGATGCTACGTATGATGCAATATGTAAAACTGTAAAATTGCGCAGGACATTTTTACGACGAAGCGATTCCTTCAAGTGAGAGAAGGAAAGTGATGGAAGAATCTTGGGCTGATGGTAAAGCAGTTTGACGCTACCTGGCAACCAATCTAATTTTAAAAGCTTAAGCTTTCCATTGGTTTGTAAAGGAGAAGAGTGTTCAAAGTTTATTTAAAAGTTAAGTCTGGCCAGTGAGTCTAGCGCATCTCCACATTCCAAGGCTAGAGAGAATGTGAATTTTTCATTAGAAGTTAGCTATTACTTGCGGGAACAAGATCTTACTTCAACTTGTTGAGTGAAATACCTCAATGTTCGTGAATTATGTAGAATCACCCACCTATCGATGGGATGAATGGCTGGTTACTCTTGTGTGATGTTTACCAATCAGGCTGAGGTCGGTAAAATCGTGAAGAAGTCATCGGCTTCGCCTCCAAAAAATAACTGATATTCTGGACTTAATTACTCAACTAGCTTCGCTATTGTATTTGGCAAATCTGTTACTTCGTTCGTTTGAAGTATGTATTCCATTTTGTTCGATTCAAGGTATTTTACTTCACTTGTTAAAACATACGTTTTTGTATAAAAGGGGATCCTATGACGAGTCAATCGCTTATTACGGTCATCTTTGTCGATAACAGATGACTATAGTGTTTCCGAATGGTTTTCAACTGTCTGCTGTTGAATTGTATTCTAGCAATAATTGATGGCATTCCAACAACCATTCCAACTTAAAATTTTTAATTAAAATCTGTAATGGAATGTTGCTACCACTTCTAAAAATATCACTTCCAAGATTAACTGAACCAGTGATTTTATACAAAAGCAAATTTAAACGCTTCAGTTATTTAAATTTGTTCCATTTTATGTACCTTACATTACAATGTATAAAGCTGTGCGCATCTTGAACGAATAAGTAAAAATATTCCTGTTCAAAGATTGTTTTCTCGTTGTTGTTGTTAAAAATCGTTTTTTTTCTGTTTTATTGAACCAAAAACATGTTTCTCTTCTTCTGTGCAAAGGAAAAAATGTCTTCATTTCAGTTGCTTCTTTTTTTTCCAACGTGAGTGATGTATGTACATCGTCACATGAAAAACTTCATTCAAAATACTACATTGTCGTGGGTCAATTAATCT
>JANTFA010161927.1:0-10286 GCA_026413405.1 Phytosciara flavipes
AAGAGTGGACAAAAGGAGATTGTTTTGCCACGGCCCGCTGCACCGGTACGAACTCCATTTTCCGAACCGTTGATGGAGATGCTGACGCACAATTCCATACACGATAAGCGACAGGTTCCGGCCAATTCGAAAACGAAATCAGCAACTGTTTACGACACCATTCGACAGTTGCTGGCCATGGAACAGAATTTGGACAAGGTAAGCTACAAATAAGCATTTTCCATATTATGTTCAACAGCTCTCAGGTTTCATTTCCAATTTTCTTCCCTGTTTCTCGACTTAAATACGATCATTACTATGTCAAGCCCATTAATCACCAATACTCTACCTGACATTCTAAAAAAAAAGGAAAATCAAGGGTGTCTTATCCTGTTGTTTCACAACCTTGGGTAAAATAGTATACAGCGTTTGTTTTAGGAAATTTTACACTTTGAATGATAAATTTTGACCAAGTATGAATGGATGCTACTAGCCATAGTAGCGTAGGTGAATAATATAAGATTATCTACACATCGCATAAGATGACAAATAACTAATCACACAACGAGCGAGCGAGTGCGAGCAATTGTGTCTAACATACACTTCATCAGTTTTTTCGATGCTAAGATAGTATTGCACCTTCAACCGTTCATATCATTTAAGATAGTTACCGAATCACTGTTGATTGGATCAGGGGTACATATTGCAAATCTGTCTCTTCATTTGTTTTAACATTGATTCATTCCTATAATATGCGGTGTTAGGTAGCTCATTATTTAGTTTTCTCGTGGTCCTAAATAGCAGAATAGCTCCTTTACATGAAAAAATTCACTTTATTATACGAACAAACGTTACATTACTATCAGCCGAAAGCTCATAACAATTTTTCTTTTAACTTGCACAGACTACTACGGAAACGAAAATCCAGAAACGGTTTGTATCGAATGAGGAATCGCTAGTCCATCAACTGAATGGTCTAAGAGAAGCGAAACAAGTTTAAAGTGCAAAAAACTGAGTGAAACCATAACTGAGGACTTGACTATTTTGCAAAAAAAAAGTAAAAACAATATCGTTAATTATTAATCATTGAAAATTTTACTTTTAATTAATGAACATAGCCATCAGAGAGTTTGCAATGCATGCGAACGAGATAAACCAGAAGCGAGAGTAGTGAAATTATGTTTATTAATTAAAAAGACTAAAATTGATGAAATGAAAAAAAATAAAAATAAAAAAATAAAAAATCTGGAGACTGAGAATGTAAATAAAACAAACAAAAAAAATATTTTTTAAATTATTCTATATTTATGCACAGACAAGGAACTAAAATAAATATAAATTTTTCGATTCCAACTTTAATTTTCTTTTTCCGCAATCTCATTTTCGTCAATCGGAGGATGCGATTCCCCCTTTTTCTTTCCGTATCCAGCGGTTCATTTTGGATATTTCCTCCCATTTGATGGTTAACTACAAAGTACACACAGAATGTCCTTTTGAGTGGAGAATACAGGGAAATTTGGAAGAACTCAACGGTTTGATAGAAGAATGGGAGTTGAGTTAAAAAAGATATATTCTGAATGAAGAAGAAATAAAAAGGGTTCTTGGTGTACGACCCCTTAGTTTGAACCATCAAAATACTTTATCATTTTCCATTCAGTTCACTGCAAAGCCTCTGAATTTTCTGGCGCCAAAATAATGCTGTTTTTTAACTCTTTCGCTCTGCTAATAAAAAGAACGCTACAAATTCCAGTAAAGCTTTCACGATTTTCTCATCAAAATTTCTTGAATTGCCATCAGTTTGACAATGTCATACGTGACAACATCTCATTTGTGTATGAAAATTTCACACTATTTGATTTTGCTATCTAAAATCCTAGTTACGCAACTGCATGATGCGTTGATTCAGGGGAATTTTCTTTTCACATATTTCAAATATTTAAAATCCGCTGATTTTCGTTACAAATTTTCTGTTCCACATGGGAGTTAAGCCCAACAATTTTATAGATTATAACAAAAATAGAAGAAGAAGACGAGGAAATTAAATAACCATCTCGGACAATTGAAACAGACCCTTCCACTGGCAGCTAAATATTCAAATATTGAATAAAATTGATTGTCTAATTAAATAATAATAAATAAAGGTATTAAAACACTATTCTGTAAATAGAAATAGTAAACAAAAAGAAAATATTAAAAATTAACCAAGTCAATAAAATGAATATAAAAAATCTTTCAGTTTCATTCTTTAAAGAGAAAAAATGCATTGAATCTTAGGAGGTAAAAATTGTGAAGAAGAATTTTCTGCATTCAATTAAGATAAAATCTAACACAGAAAAATCATTGAATTTAAACAAAGGATGAGTTGTAAAACAGTCTACGAAGGAAATAAAATTATTGTGATAAATCAATAGCCAGAAATCAGATTAAAAACGAATGGGAAAATACTTTTTAAAGAAAAATTGAAGAAAATAAAAACTTATTAAAATCAACAACAAAAAGAGATCAAGGACTGTATGTAGTTATATTTTATACATTTAAAAATTTGTAGCTTAATGAAGGTGTGAAGTGAAAACTGGGACAATTATTGGAAATGATGGGAAAATTATTGAGAAATCGTTTAAGCATTTCAGCCAATTTTAATTTAGCAAAAAATGTTTTTTTGATTTATTAGCCTTTTCCATATTTAGTTTGCATAGTTAGAGCGTCACATATTTACATCACATGGACCGAAACCACTACATTACAATCTGAGTGTGAATTCTTTTACCAAGAGAAATGCTTTTACATAAATATGTTTGTGATGATTGGAGCCGAATGCATGGTTCGGCAACGCAAAAATGATTCGTTTTTATTCAATTAAAATTTACATGCAAAAATCTTTATAGAACCAACTACGATTTCGAACTTTGTGGTGCGGGATGACAGTAGGACAAAAAATGTAGTTTGGAATCCAAACCTGCCGAATTGCGTTACCCTTCATAAGTAAAATATGTAAAAATAGATTCTCGTTCGTTCCATGTAATGCACAAAATTTTTCATGCTTCGGGGACGAAAACGAGGGCAATTTTTGGATTTATTTCGGGTTTTCGACCCCTCGCATGAAAACTCACATGCTTAACTGCTTGCCTTCGGCGCGGACCGCAACTCTCGCACACGGTTGAATTTTTTTCTGTTCGTCCCTTGTGATCCAAATAACTATTACACGCACCACAACGAATAAACGAACAATACACCATACTGACTTCGTTCTTGTTAGGAGAAACGTTAATTTTGTTGATATGAAGTGAAGTGACTGTTTGTGAATCCACGAAACATAGTACATACATCCCCTGCTACTCCTACAGACAGATGGTTTCTAATAATTTTTGGCACGTGCTTTTGTCTGATTTCGTGTCATGACTCGTGTAAAATGTTATTTTCTCCACTCAGAAGCGGTTTTTTTCGACGTTTCATCTGATGAAAATTCAGGGAAAACCGTTGTTTTTACCTATGGATGAAAATGGAAGGTTCTAGCTCTGGTTGGAATTTGCTATATTTCCACCCGTCATTGACACAACAGATTTAAATTTAATTTTGCAGACCGCTCTATATTCTGATTTGTAATTTTATTTTGATTCTTGAACAGTTTTGCTCAACGTGGAAATGAATTTAAAAAAATGATAATTACCAAAAATGAAAGTGTTTATGACTTTAGAACGAGGCGTCAAACGTACCTTTAATTAAAAATATTAAAAATTGTTGTGTAACACACTACCACTTATGACGGGTAAGTGGTGATTGATGGCTAATGTTGTACGGAATATACGCTTTTCATTGAGAGGAAAAAAAGAAAGATTTTTGTTTTGCCAAAAGAAAACCATTAAAAATAAAATAAATTAAATTCCATAATCAGATTTACCTAAATCAATTAACAATTTTAACAAGTGACAATTATAAAACTAACGAATATTGAAACTACATTTAAAAATGGATTGAATGCATTTTAACTACATGTACCTAAAATTTAAATAAAAGAAAACCTTGAAAAATAAAAACTTTAAATTTTAAAATCATAAAAATATGAAATTCCGAATAAACAAAAAAGAAAAACATTTAAAATAGTCCTCGTAGTGAGAATAATCACCGGAAATGACATCAGCATTTTCAAAAATTATAATTTTTTAAGACAAAAAAATTTCAATAAAAAACCACCATCATCACATGGACCACATGGCAAATGTTTTTCGATTCAGAACAGTAAGAGAATCGAAAGCCTCAACATTATTGAAAAGCATGAAAATGAAATTTTTTATCAAAACCAAAAAAAATTCAAAAATTTGGACATTTTAAGGGATATATGGAACCATATCTTTTTAATGCTTTTTCGTCCTAATTTTTCAATTTTTTTTTGACATTCAAACTTTACACGTGTGGTCGTATCGTACCAGTTGGACATCAGTTTGAAACAAAACCCCATGGAATTTTTCTTTCAAGTGCATTTTTTTCAAAGTTTTTTATTTAATTTCATTTTTAAGCGGCCAATTTGAAATGAAACAAATTTCGTAATTGGTGAAGCTGTTTTTGCACAAACAAAATGAAAATGAGAATGTAATTCAAAATTCAATTGGAAATATTTTTAAAAAAATAATTAAAAATGAAAATGAACAACAAACCGAAAAACGGAGGCTTCTGTACATATCTTTGACTAAAAACCAGATAATAATATGGGCTTAACACATACACGTAAACAATGTATATTAACAAACAATAAATTTGTATAATTAACCAATATTAAAAATAAAGAAAAACCCAATGTTGCTGAACTAAAAATCTTGTAAATATTTTTGTACAATAAAAAAAAGAAGTTTGGCACACAAAGAAAACCAAAATTTGAAGAAAATTTTTCATTTCTTTTGCCCACTTTAGATGATTTGCTCTATTGATTTCTATTAGTTAGTTTGTGCAACTAATTAGTCGACAAACTAAAAAGTATTTGCCTTTTATTGTTCACTACCCTGACTTTGTAAATATCGTTAAAATGTCTACGTTTCTTTCCGTTTTCGTTAAGGAAAACTTTTTTGTTTTGTTTAAAGCTAGACAACATGACTGATGTATGATAATATGAAAGTAAAACCAAAATATATGAAATATAAATGTTAATTAACATAAGTTGTTTTCTATTTTATTATACCGGAAAGAAGATTCTCAACTGATTCCACAAAGAGTCGTTCTCTGCTACAATTTTTTTTAAACCACTGGAAAAAGGTAAGAGAATCACTTATTCCTTTACATCATCGTACACTTGGGCTTATTCTTGTCGTATCGTTGATAGCAAAATAGTAATTTATGTCTCGAGGAAACATCGATCATTTTTAGACCCATACGGAGACAATTACTTGAGTAAAGAGAACCCAATCTTGATGGAACTATTTTTCCCCGATTTGCATTCACAAAAATGCTAGTTTAAGTTCAAAGATGAGCGAAATCAGTAGAGCGGATCCAGAGATATGGTCGAGTTAGTGCTATTAGAAACGCGGTTGCACACAGAAAAGAATTCGCCTACTATGAAAATGTCAAATTTTCGTTGTGCAACCCGGACATGGTGCTTCAGTGACGGTTCCTTGAATTTGGGATTCGAGGTCTTATTTCTAAAATTGCTCAACTTCCATCAGGTTTTTTGATGATTTCGGTTCCAATTGAACTCCTGATTAACGAACCAGAATTTCTATAAATCTTTCGAGCATCATGAGTAAGAGAAATGATATCACTTAATAAATCCTTGAAGAGGGAAATGTGACGCAAGTCCCTGTTTGTACATTTACAAAACGTCTGATATCATTTTGGGTGACGCGCGCCTGAACATCAAAATTCGAGGAAGGATGCTGGGTTCACATTCCTAATGTCGCTTGAGCGCTAGTTTTTTGTCACGATTCTCAATTGTATTTTCTTTCAAGGATGAAAAGTTTTCACAGCGATGCAAGCATTTTTGTTAATTTTAATTTTCATGTGCTGTGCTTTGGAATGGGCTTCCTGACTCAACATAAAATAGTAGGATTTTCATTATCCGTAGATTGTGTTTATTCTATGCTCTACAGGCATGAGTGGTCCTCTGAATAAAGTACTGAAACTGAACAGTGTACCATACAAATATTTTGCACTGTAAAAAGAGTGGGGATAAAATTTCAAACGAGCAGACGATGGTGGTGATGATGACGAGGATGTGTCGCATCAAAGTTCATCAAAGAAATGTTTGGTGTGTGGGTGTGTGTCTGATGTCATGGAGATCTGCTGAAACAGCCGTTTAAAGACAAGTAATGTAATAAACGAATGTTTCAGCCATGTAAATGCTTTCAACATGTACAAACATGTTGAGAGGTTTAACAAACAGTAACAGAGCCGATAATACTGTTGGTGGTGGTGGTGGTGATGAGATATAAAATTTTGCATCTTCCATATTCGCAGAATAATTAATGAAAAGGTCAGCTTAATCTTCGCACTAATTGTTTAAAAAAAGTTAATTATTAAGTTGAAATTTACTGGTCTCAAGTGTTATCATAGCTTTTTCTACCTAAATGTCTTCCCTCTTCTGAAATTTTACCCTATGTCGCTTGCCAATCCTTTACAGAAAACTGATGAGTTTTCTGTTTAATGAATGAATTTGACAGAAAAAGTTCGTGTAAAATGTTATCAAGTTTCTAAGAAGTTGGCCGCCTGCCGCCTTACAATGGAATGAGTTGGAATTTAGCAAGGAAAAAGCGTGTACCGAGATACGGTCACATATTGTTTTCTGTGCTTAAATCCCTGTGGGATTTGTGTGACATTTGTGTGGTTACAATTCGTGTAGTCAAATCTTGATAACTTTAATTACTTTAGCATACACACACACGCCCGCACCCGCACATTCCCTGTATCTCACCACATTGAACTTATTTTTATTTAGAGACACATGTTCGTTCCGGGTGGTATACCTCTAGGCCGAATGATGATATTCATGCAATTTATATATTTACAAAGTACAAAATATTTTCGTCAGCAAAATGATACGAAGTGACACTGAGAATTTCGTTGATTCCTTGAACTTATCATCAGATCGCTTCTGCTGCAGATTCAGAGGTCACACTGAAAAATATGGTCATTGTGATCTGATTTTTCAATCAAATGAGCTGTTCGCCTGAAGTATCTGCGAAATTCATATAAGGAAAATGTTTTTTGAAACAACTTCTTCAAAAGGCTAATTAACTACTAGGTAAATTAAAATCTAATTTCACTAGTGAGAATTGGGAGTTGATTTTCAAGGAAAAGTCACTTTGAAATGTTACATTTGATTTCGTAATTCGTTGTAGTCCTTCAACTCCACTGCGGTGGTGAATAAATCGAGGACAGATTGTACACAGTTTATCTCTATCAAAAAGTTCTTAATTGCCATGTTTTTTTTTTGATATCATGACCTTTCCACGAAAAATTTAATATTCAGATAAGAATGACGGCATCAACATGAAAACATTCGTTGTTTCATTCAATCGCAAAAAAGTAGAATATTCTCAACCATGGCTAAATATCAGCGAAATTCCAATCGAATAAATCTTCAATGGTGTTGCTTGATCGGTGTCTGCATATCAATGTGTTTTCCATTACAGATGGCCCAATTAATGGGTGATTGCGGAACATTGAAGGATACCCTCATCCATACTATGTTGAATGGTAATGAGGTTCGTAGAGGTGCTTGGCCATTTGTTGCTGCCTTATATGAAAAGCCGAAGAAATTTATATGTGGAGCCACCGTATTATCAACGAGGCATGTCCTTACAGGTAATTCAAAATTTGTTTTCGTTCTACAACCAACTTTAAAAATACTGAAAAAAATTTAGCTGCACATTGCATTCAGGATAAGTATACATCGAGAAAATATGGTTCAAAAGACATTTCAGTACGTCTAGGAGCACATAATGTTACAGCAGAGATCGAGAAAGGTGCTCAAAATGCAAATGTATCTGAAATTCATGTTCATAACGACTGGGACCCTTATACCAATCGTTATGATGCAGATATTGCGATTTTAGTTTTAAGCATCGACGTCGATTTCACTAATTTGATTCAACCAATTTGTTTGCCAACCGATGATGTTATCAGTGATGACGCAGTAGGTCACATAGTTGGTTGGGGAAATGGAAAAAATGAAAAAAGTCAAGAAATCCCGAGAGAAAGTGTATCTAGAGCCTTGAATAACACCCATTGTTATCTAAACCATTATTCCCTAGCACAAATTTCCTCACCAAGATTATTTTGTGCTGGAGATGGTCGTGGAGGAGTTCCAAATAGTGGAGATTCTGGCGGTGGATTCTTTGTCGTTTCTCATACACATTGGGTGCAACTCGGTATTATTTCAGCAGTACAAGCAAATGCTACTGGCCATGTTACTACAGAGTCAGTAGCAATTTTCCTTAACGTAAAGTTGTTTAGAACTTGGATTGAAGCAACTATGGAACTGACTAGTGAATGGCGAATTTGCGAATGTTGGCTTAGGGAATATGAGTGAGTTGTATTTTGTGGGAAAGAATATTTTGAATGAATTTCAAATTTAAAATTGTTCAAGATATACGTGCCGACTGGTGGCACTTCCAATGGAAAATTGGCCGCTTAATTGCAGCGGCATTCTTCATCAGCAAGGAGAAACCAACGACGATGTACTAGCAGTTATTATTCATGATTTTAAGCTATTGTTAATTGGAAGTAAAATAGGAAAAGTGTTCCGAAATTTGAAGAAGTTAGACGTGAATCTAAATACTAATTTGAAGCACAACCTTTCGAGTACAAATTTCGAAAATATGGAAAATTTGATCGAACTGAACATTGTGTCAAGCAGTAAAGAGAATTTAGAAGGCAGTTTCTTAACGAATTTTCCGAATTTGGAAAAAGTTAGCATTTTCTTATTTCAAAATGCTCGAGTTTTGGTTGATGAGAAAACTTTTCAATCGAATTCTAAATTAAAGAAAGTCGATTTGAGTTTAGTTTCCATTCCGTGGAATTTGTTCAGAAAAAATGTTTTATTGGAAAGATTAAAAATTCATACGACGTCCACAATACTCGATGCACGGACATTCGAAACAAATGTTAAGCTAAGTGACATTCACATACAGTCAGATAATGTCGAATCCATTCCGTGGAATTTATTGAAAAATAATTTGATGTTGGAGAAAGTAACGTTACATTTTCGGATAACGGAAATAGACGAACGCGCATTTGAAACGAATGAAATATTAAGGTACGTCGATCTGAGTTACAATCAATTGGAATTTTTGCCTAGAGATTTATTCAAAAACAATTTGTTATTGGAGGAAATTCATTTTCGAGAGAATAGATTAAAAATAATTGAAATTGATGTTAGTTCCCTTGAAAATGTTAAGCTAATTGACTTGGCAAGTAATTCTTGTGTGAATTCAATTTACCGTGATTACAAGAATTTAACAGAACTTCAGAGTGAGATTAATTACTCGTGTATTTCAAGATCAACAAGTCGTATTTGACAAAATAATACTAGGGACTGTGGTTAATAAGCAGCGTAGAGTTGAATCGAAAAAATGTTTACTTAACATTGTTTAGTCTAGAAAATTTATATAATTCGAATTATGAAAATAAATTTGGAAATAATCGTTATCGTGTGTTTATGGACCTCGGCCGCGCCTCGAATCAACCAATTTTACACGATGTTTTCGACTATTACGTAATACTTATGTAAGACAAGGTGCATAATTAAAATATTTCATCACAAGATGTGGAATGGTGAACCCGGAGCCAAGAAAAATACTTTCTCCAGTGAAAACTAACCTTGACTGTAAGTCAGGGTCCAACACCAGATAATCATGTCCGTGATAACAAGAATAACAATGAGTTCACTATATGATTTTTAAATGTTCAATATTACAAAATTGTGCACAGGTGAAATGAATGGAATAGATAAGACAGAAAAGGGTTTTCTGATCGTTTCGACGAATTTTTGAATTCTGGTTTTTCGAAGATCGGCGGTCATAGAATAGGATTTGTGCTCTAGGATGTAATACATTTTTGTTTGATTTCATTGACAATAACTTGAGTTAACGTGTGTATCCAACATCAACACTTAATGTACCTTAAGTCCATATTCAATTTAGCGATGGGGTATGAGAAAAATAAGAAAATATGTGCTCTATGCTGTGCTACAATAAATTCGCCACCCGTACATTAAATTGCACAACATAATAAACATGATTATACCCTCCATTCTTTATAGTATGTATTCCAAACCAACATCCTCCTACACAGAAAACAAGAACGTTAGCAGCTTCTTCACC